>JAHPZR010013385.1:42500-55881 GCA_019787425.1 Platygyra sinensis
AAAAAAAATTCGTGCAAAGAAGAAGGTAAAGAAAAAAAATTCATGCAGAAGGAAGGTCCAGGTCCGGTTGCTATGGCGTGACGTCATTTATCTGTTAGGTTGCTGTCATCGCAAGAATTTTGCGGTTCTATTGTGGTTTGCGATAATTGCTTTCAATAAAAGAAACTGTGTACTATAAGTAACCTGGTAATTTTCAGATATGATCTGGCCGCATAATTGATTTTTTTATAATAAATTTTCACAACGCGGGATTATTGTTCGCTTACACATAATAGAGACTTCGACTTCCAATGAACCCGTCATCGGTCATTGAAAACGGGCACAAAACGAGACTTGCCTCCGAATTAGAAGATATGGTGTTTCTCCTGACGCATTTGTGCGAAATTGATCCAGTTTTCGGTCGAATTTTCCTCGTGGAGTTAAAGAAGGCGCGCTTGTTTTCCTTTTGCGGGAATAACAACAAAGAAGCTGCCCCAGGATATACGTTTGGATTTGTT
Source organism: Platygyra sinensis (assembly GCA_019787425.1). Classification (NCBI taxonomy): domain Eukaryota; kingdom Metazoa; phylum Cnidaria; class Anthozoa; order Scleractinia; family Merulinidae; genus Platygyra; species Platygyra sinensis. Next base: position 42,998 of record JAHPZR010013385.1, read on the forward strand.
AACAACAGTTGTTGAAAACCAAACAAAAGCGACAACCGCGATTGGCTTATACATGAATTCAATCACCTGAGAACGACAGAGAGAACCAAAAAGTGTCTTCAGCTAGCGCTAGCCGTGACCAACCTCGTAGAGCATCGAATCAAGACAACAAGACGAAGGTACCAAGTTATATCATTAGATTAATCTTTCATTTATATGATAATTAACTTACACGGATTGTCATGCTTTTAGATAGTATGGGGACTAGACAGGGACTAAAAATCACTGTTTTCATTTGTGAGTTAGACCCTATACTGAGTCCATCGTACAATAGTTTTCTGAAAGACAATTATTTCGGATACATAGAAAATCCGTATAGGTACATATTATAAATGCTCTCTGGTTTGCCCACGCAAACGTCCACGTAGAATTGACGTTGCCGAGGGTCAGAGGATATTTTCGGGTTCACCCAGGCTGAAGTCCATGCAACACAGTTGCTGATGAGTGCTTCAAAATATGTAACAAAATCGTCAAAGTTATTTTTCCGACGTGCGTGAGGTACATTATAGGAACATGTTACATATCCTTTCAGGTTCACCCAGGCTGAAGTTCACGAGTAATTCGAGATAGGTAACAAAATCGTGATAGAGATTTTTCCGTCGTGCGTGACATTATAGGAACATGTTACATATCCTTTCTGGCTCACCCAGGCTGAAGTCCACGCAATACAGTTGCTGAGTGCTTTGGGATATGTAACAAAATCGTCAAAGTGTTTTTCCGTCGTGCGTTGCATTATAGGAACATGCTGTGGTGGGTTCAGGTTCACCCAGTCTCATTGAAGTCCATGCAGTACAAGTTGTTGAGTTGTTCAGTACAAGTTGTTGTTGACATATGAAACTCCCCCTCTTATGCAGTACAGTTGTTGAGTGCTTCTGGATATGTAACAAACTCGTGATAGTGATTTTTCGGTCGTGTAGTTTCCAGAATCGCTTCGCATTACTTGAAAACAATAAGATTATGAGCTCGTGATTTCTATCACGCATAGTAATCGTGAGCGTAACCTCTTGAGAGGTTTTTGAAAACCTCGTTGCAATAATTTTTGAGAATTTCTGACTGCATAAAGGCCCGTTTACACAGGCGATTTTTGTCGCGGCAACTCGATACAATTTTTGTCGCGCTAAAGTTGCATCAAGTTTCAAACATGTTCGAAACCCGGCGACAAATCGCACTGAAAATTGCACCTGGTTTACACGTGCGATTTTGGAGTTGCAACTTAGGCCCCGTTTACACGGGTCCGGACAAATTTTTGCACGGACGAATTTTGTTCCTGGACCGCCTGTTTACATGGATCCGTGCCGGATCCGTGCAAATTCTGTTCCAGTGGTGTTTACACGGATCCGTGCAAATTTTAGACCAGATGCGGCATTTGATTCCAGGCCATAACCGCGCTATGTGTGCAAAAAGTTGCACGGTTCGGGTGTTTACACGAATCCGTACAAATATGGAACCGTGCCGGTCAAAAAGCGGACCTGCTTTTTTCAGGTCCCAAACTTGCACACTTAGCCGTTCAAAAATTCGTCCAGTTCGCCGGTCCCGTGTAAACGCAAGGTGGAACCGTGCAAGTTTTTGTCCGTGCAAAAATTTGTCCGGACCCGTGTAAACGGGGCCTTAAACGCGACAAAAATTGCATCGAGTTGCCGCGACAAAAATCGCCTGTGTAAACGGGCCTTAACATAAACTGATTTTCAAAGTGTCTGGACACATGACGCGTTTTGTGGAACACAAACGATCACTGCCAGGGATATGATTACACTGGAATGTTACAAGCCACTGGTATCCCGTGGAGATGTAGAACTAAAAGTTCTTCTTCTCCACGGGATCCAAGATCTGTTTTTGGATGCAAAGAATGTCTGGCTCGTTGTGCTACAACATACACTGTATACTGTATTGTAATGGAAATAATAAAATAAAATTTGTAATAAATTAATATTAGAATCTGGTATCTTTGTAAATATTATATGCTATAAAATTCGTTATGCTCAGAATAAAAATTAGAGGATGAGTCTTGTCCCCTTGAACAGGAGCCCGTGCCTTGAATAAGAATTCTATAATACAATGAAAAAGTCATTCACACGTAGTAGTAAGTGTTAACCACATAAACAGCAACATTAACACTGCCACTGGTACTCTTAAAAAAAAAGAACCACAAAGTGTGGTTTTCATTGGCAGGCAGACTATCTTCGCTCTAGGACATACTCGTCTGAGCAAAACTGCTAAGGTTTACGGGTCGCTATCGTAAAACCACAAAGGAGAGTCTGTGTTGGCCTGTCTATTAACCTTTCAAAAAGGTAAATCGTTCAAAGACACTCGCCAGAACAAAACTTTAGAGGCTTACGTGCCGCTGTCGTAAAACCACATAGGAGAGTTTGTGTTGGCCTGTCTATTAACTTTTCAAAAAGGTAAATCGCTTAAAGACAAACTCGCCAGAACAAAACTCTAGAGGCTTACGTGCCACTACCGTAAAACCACATAGGGGAGTTTGTGTTGGGCTGTCTATGACCTTTTCAAAAAGCAATATTTGTCTGAAAAAAAAAATTCGCGCAGAGGGTTTCACCTGAAAAAAAATTCCTGCACAAGCCGTGAGCGAAAAAAAAAAATTCGTGCAAACTGAAAATTCCCCTCCCCCCCCCCCCCCATCACTTTTCTAATGGTCCGTCCCTTAATTCACCCTAGGTAACATCAGAAGCATATCGTTTCGAGGTGATATGGGGCGCGTTCCATTCGACCAAAATTTCCGGAAATTCCGGTTCAAAGTCGAATGGAACAGAGATTTTCCGGAAACTCGTTTCGAAAATTTCGGTTCACCTCTCGAGGTTGTCCTCTTTTCTGGAAATTTGGAAATTCCGGAAATTTCCTGTTCCATTTGGCATTTCCACCCGGTATGAATCGGCCCCAGTTCCTTTTGTCGTGAAAACTGAACTACAAGATGGCGGCGAGTCTTTCGAGTTGACACTACACTAGATGCAAAATGATCTGCCATAGTTCTAGCCTGTGCTTGATCGAAACAAAAACGTTAGGATCTGATTTCCTGGAAAATTGTGGACTGGTCGTTCCGAATTTCCTGTCCCGGGGTGCGTAAGTTTCTCTCATAAATTATCAAGGAAGAGTTGAATTCTGTATGCGTGTTAAACTTCTCCACATGAAGCAGCTTACGGCACTTAAGACAGCCTCTTCATCACGATCCTTCAGCATTTTGTCGAGTAATTCTTGGTGGGAAATGTGCTCACGCTGGAATAAAACGAGATCGGTCCGGCCTGGTGGAAAATACCGTTCCATTCGACATACGAAAATTTCGGAAATCCAAACCGGAATTTTTGGTCGAATGGAACGCGCCCATGCTTTTGCAAGACTTTCGTTTTTGTGAAGCCCTGAAAAGAGCCGCTTAAAATGTCTAACAATGGATTGTTTTAATTTCTTAGTAGTTTCTCTGGTACGTCCATATTGTTTACCATCATATTTACGTGGTTTCTGAATTCATGGCTTGAAGGACATCAAGCAATGCCTCATGTGAATGTTCTTTGAACGTCTTGAGTATGTCGGATTGATTTTGTAACGGTCGTCCAAACGGTCCAGAATGTCTCTGTTGCTGATCGTGAACCGTTCGCGGCTGAAAGAAAGTCATGAAAGGAAGAACTTTTTCTTTTAATAAGTTTTAGATTTTACTCGATTGAGACTGTTAACTTTCGTAGACTGGTAATTGAGTATTAACTATGTTTGTGAACGTTTTTGTTCTTCACGCAGTTTGAGTGCATCTGCATCCCGATTTGCACACTCACGCATTCGGTCATGCCATGCCATGCCATGTCAGTAATGTTTAAAAATCGAGCAGCAGTGTTTTTAGACCCGATAAAACACGTGCTGCGATATTTTTGAACGGCTTCAAAAACATTCCACAGAAAGCGTGTGTCTTGGGAGTCCGAGCAAAGGTTCAAATTGTGAGGGGAAGATATTAGCATACAAGAAAACAAGCTATGCGTTATCAATATTCTTTATATAAAGAATACTAAAAGAATACTAACGAGGAGTGTTTTATGGAGATTTAGAAAACAGTCCTATGAAAGCACGCGCGCTGATTGGTTAAAAATCGTGTTTGTATAACTCGATGGAGACACAGCACTAGCGCGCGCTGTTGACGTAGTGATGGCGCGAGCAAAGAGAATTTACATTTTGATATCCAAAGTTTTCAAGTTGTTTTCCTTTTTCTCGTCGTGGTGTGGTGTTCCCACAGCATTTCTCGTTCTCCCAAACTTCCACTCGTGTTTGTATAACTCGATAGAAACACGGTACATGTTTTCTATTTCTTAAATACTAGCTAATGCACGAGACGCTTTATCGGTGTTTTTGATAGGCAGTTCGGCTCATGAATTATTAATTAGTTGTTGAATCCGTAATACATGCACAATGAGTAACTACATTTCAACATGGATTGTGGTTTAACAGTTTTATTGAATAACACAATTAACCCTGCTCGATTTTTAACCGTCTTCAGTGTAATAGTAGCAGGCTAATGGACATGGTTATGTCTTAGGTATCATTAAATTCTGTTATATTCTTTAAGCAAAATGAAACGCCGCTTTTTCTTTACATACCCTAACGTTAACGGTGGGTAATTCAGTGTCACAGCCAATTTTTTTTCAAGCTTTAGAATTATAAATCCATCTAATTTCTTTCTTTCTGACTGATTTTTTATTGTTAAGGAAAAGCCATGCTGATCAGTGTCGCAACTCCACGGCCGAATTAAGCAAACGAGCAGCATGGAATGCGAGAGCTATTATCTCCTCTGCCCAGTTGCTGAGCGACCCTTAAAAACAGTATGCGAAGATTATTTACAACCAACAAGTGAAGTCATGGTCATCATCGACATTGATGTGAATGATGGGGTATTTTCCTAGCTCTGCGACGTCTAATTAATTAATTCATGGTGGTGTATAACCCTTTTAATACTTAAACCCTGCAACTTGGGATGACGCAAATGAAGAATACATTATGTAAATTACTCCTCAAATTTTGGCGCGAAATTTCATCGTGTTTATAATTTCACCTGCGAAAATACAAAATTGCTTTGGCAGTGTTATGGAATAACCCGCCACGATTGTAAACTTAATTTGTCAACCATGACGGATATCAAAAGATAATCATTTGTCAAAATTCAAACAATTTTTTGAGCCTTATGTCGTAATTTCGCTCGTCGCTATTTGATGGGGGTGTGATCACCCATACAAATCTCTCAAACTGCACCTCGTGATTGCAGCAGGATATGTAAGTATGCGTCTAATTTTTAAATCCTAAATTCATTTAACTTTTGAAATGTTTAGCTGAATTTTTACAGTTAAATAATTTTTCCGTATTTTGCCTGTTCAAGCCGGCTATTTTGCTTGATTCAATTGAAGCTCAAGTTTGCTTTATGATATACAGTGGAACCTCGATTTAACGAACCTCTATTTAACGAGGTCCTCGATATAACGAACGATACTCTAAGACATAACCATGTCCATTAGCCTGCTACTATTACACTGAAGACGGTTAAAAATCGAGCAGGGTTAATTGTGTTATTCAATAAAACTGTTAAACCACAATCCATGTTGAAATGTAGTTACTCATTGTGCATGTATTACGGATTCAACAACTAATTAATAATTCATGAGCCGAACTGCCTATCAAAAACACCGATAAAGCGTCTCGTGCATTAGCTAGTATTTAAGAAATAGAAAACATGTACCGTGTTTCTATCGAGTTATACAAACACGAGTGGAAGTTTGGGAGAACGAGAAATGCTGTGGGAACACCACACCACGACGAGAAAAAGGAAAACAACTTGAAAACTTTGGATATCAAAATGTAAATTCTCTTTGCTCGCGCCATCACTACGTCAACAGCGCGCGCTAGTGCTGTGTCTCCATCGAGTTATACAAACACGATTTTTAACCAATCAGCGCGCGTGCTTTCATAGGACTGTTTTCTAAATCTCCATAAAACACTCCTCGTTAGTATTCTTTTAGTATTCTTTATATAAAGAATATTGATAACGCATAGCTTGTTTTCTTGTATGCTAATATCTTCCCCTCACAATTTGAACCTTTGCTCGGACTCCCAAGACACACGCTTTCTGTGGAATGTTTTTGAAGCCGTTCAAAAATATCGCAGCACGTGTTTTATCGGGTCTAAAAACACTGCTGCTCGATTTTTAAACATTACTGACATGGCATGGCATGGCATGACCGAATGCGTGAGTGTGCAAATCGGGATGCAGATGCACTCAAACTGCGTGAAGAACAAAAACGTTCACAAACATAGTTAATACTCAATTACCAGTCTACGAAAGTTAACAGTCTCAATCGAGTAAAATCTAAAACTTATTAAAAGAAAAAGTTCTTCCTTTCATGACTTTCTTTCAGCCGCGAACGGTTCACGATCAGCAACAGAGACATTCTGGACCGTTTGGACGACCGTTACAAAATCAATCCGACATACTCAAGACGTTCAAAGAACATTCACATGAGGCATTGCTTGATGTCCTTCAAGCCATGAATTCAGAAACCACGTAAATATGATGGTAAACAATATGGACGTACCAGAGAAACTACTAAGAAATTAAAACAATCCATTGTTAGACATTTTAAGCGGCTCTTTTCAGGGCTTCACAAAAACGAAAGTCTTGCAAAAGCATGGGCGCGTTCCATTCGACCAAAAATTCCGGTTTGGATTTCCGAAATTTTCGTATGTCGAATGGAACGGTATTTTCCACCAGGCCGGACCGATCTCGTTTTATTCCAGCGTGAGCACATTTCCCACCAAGAATTACTCGACAAAATGCTGAAGGATCGTGATGAAGAGGCTGTCTTAAGTGCCGTAAGCTGCTTCATGTGGAGAAGTTTAACACGCATAGAGAATTCAACTCTTCCTTGATAATTTATGAGAGAAACTTACGCACCCCGGGACAGGAAATTCGGAACGACCAGTCCACAATTTTCCAGGAAATCAGATCCTAACGTTTTTGTTTCGATCAAGCACAGGCTAGAACTATGGCAGATCATTTTGCATCTAGTGTAGTGTCAACTCGAAAGACTCGCCGCCATCTTGTAGTTCAGTTTTCACGACGAAAGGAACTGGGGCCGATTCATACCGGGTGGAAATGCCAAATGGAACAGGAAATTTCCGGAATTTCCAAATTTCCAGAAAAGAGGACAACCTCGAGAGGTGAACCGAAATTTTCGAAACGAGTTTCCGGAAAATCTCTGTTCCATTCGACTTTGAACCGGAATTTCCGGAAATTTTGGTCGAATGGAACGCGCCCCATATCACCTCGAAACGATATGCTTCTGATGTTACCTAGGGTGAATTAAGGGACGGACCATTAGAAAAGTGATGGGGGGGGAGGGGAATTTTCAGTTTGCACGAATTTTTTTTTTCGCTCACGGCTTGTGCAGGAATTTTTTTTTCAGGTGAAACCCTCTGCGCGAATTTTTTTTTTCAGACAAATATTGCTTTTTGAAAAGGTCATAGACAGCCAACACAAACTCCCCTATGTGGTTTTACGGTAGTGGCACGTAAGCCTCTAGAGTTTTGTTCTGGCGAGTTTGTCTTTAAGCGATTTACCTTTTTGAAAAGTTAATAGACAGGCCAACACAAACTCTCCTATGTGGTTTTACGACAGCGGCACGTAAGCCTCTAAAGTTTTGTTCTGGCGAGTGTCTTTGAACGATTTACCTTTTTGAAAGGTTAATAGACAGGCCAACACAGACTCTCCTTTGTGGTTTTACGATAGCGACCCGTAAACCTTAGCAGTTTTGCTCAGACGAGTATGTCCTAGAGCGAAGATAGTCTGCCTGCCAATGAAAACCACACTTTGTGGTTCTTTTTTTTTAAGAGTACCAGTGGCAGTGTTAATGTTGCTGTTTATGTGGTTAACACTTACTACTACGTGTGAATGACTTTTTCATTGTATTATAGAATTCTTATTCAAGGCACGGGCTCCTGTTCAAGGGGACAAGACTCATCCTCTAATTTTTATTCTGAGCATAACGAATTTTATAGCATATAATATTTACAAAGATACCAGATTCTAATATTAATTTATTACAAATTTTATTTTATTATTTCCATTACAATACAGTATACAGTGTATGTTGTAGCACAACGAGCCAGACATTCTTTGCATCCAAAAACAGATCTTGGATCCCGTGGAGAAGAAGAACTTTTAGTTCTACATCTCCACGGGATACCAGTGGCTTGTAACATTCCAGTGTAATCATATCCCTGGCAGTGATCGTTTGTGTTCCACAAAACGCGTCATGTGTCCAGACACTTTGAAAATCAGTTTATGTTAAGGCCCGTTTACACAGGCGATTTTTGTCGCGGCAACTCGATGCAATTTTTGTCGCGTTTAAGGCCCCGTTTACACGGGTCCGGACAAATTTTTGCACGGACAAAAACTTGCACGGTTCCACCTTGCGTTTACACGGGACCGGCGAACTGGACGAATTTTTGAACGGCTAAGTGTGCAAGTTTGGGACCTGAAAAAAGCAGGTCCGCTTTTTGACCGGCACGGTTCCATATTTGTACGGATTCGTGTAAACACCCGAACCGTGCAACTTTTTGCACACATAGCGCGGTTATGGCCTGGAATCAAATGCCGCATCTGGTCTAAAATTTGCACGGATCCGTGTAAACACCACTGGAACAGAATTTGCACGGATCCGGCACGGATCCATGTAAACAGGCGGTCCAGGAACAAAATTCGTCCGTGCAAAAATTTGTCCGGACCCGTGTAAACGGGGCCTAAGTTGCAACTCCAAAATCGCACGTGTAAACCAGGTGCAATTTTCAGTGCGATTTGTCGCCGGGTTTCGAACATGTTTGAAACTTGATGCAACTTTAGCGCGACAAAAATTGTATCGAGTTGCCGCGACAAAAATCGCCTGTGTAAACGGGCCTTTATGCAGTCAGAAATTCTCAAAAATTATTGCAACGAGGTTTTCAAAAACCTCTCAAGAGGTTACGCTCACGATTACTATGCGTGATAGAAATCACGAGCTCATAATCTTATTGTTTTCAAGTAATGCGAAGCGATTCTGGAAACTACACGACCGAAAAATCACTATCACGAGTTTGTTACATATCCAGAAGCACTCAACAACTGTACTGCATAAGAGGGGGAGTTTCATATGTCAACAACAACTTGTACTGAACAACTCAACAACTTGTACTGCATGGACTTCAATGAGACTGGGTGAACCTGAACCCACCACAGCATGTTCCTATAATGCAACGCACGACGGAAAAACACTTTGACGATTTTGTTACATATCCCAAAGCACTCAGCAACTGTATTGCGTGGACTTCAGCCTGGGTGAGCCAGAAAGGATATGTAACATGTTCCTATAATGTCACGCACGACGGAAAAATCTCTATCACGATTTTGTTACCTATCTCGAATTACTCGTGAACTTCAGCCTGGGTGAACCTGAAAGGATATGTAACATGTTCCTATAATGTACCTCACGCACGTCGGAAAAATAACTTTGACGATTTTGTTACATATTTTGAAGCACTCATCAGCAACTGTGTTGCATGGACTTCAGCCTGGGTGAACCCGAAAATATCCTCTGACCCTCGGCAACGTCAATTCTACGTGGACGTTTGCGTGGGCAAACCAGAGAGCATTTATAATATGTACCTATACGGATTTTCTATGTATCCGAAATAATTGTCTTTCAGAAAACTATTGTACGATGGACTCAGTATAGGGTCTAACTCACAAATGAAAACAGTGATTTTTAGTCCCTGTCTAGTCCCCATACTATCTAAAAGCATGACAATCCGTGTAAGTTAATTATCATATAAATGAAAGATTAATCTAATGATATAACTTGGTACCTTCGTCTTGTTGTCTTGATTCGATGCTCTACGAGGTTGGTCACGGCTAGCGCTAGCTGAAGACACTTTTTGGTTCTCTCTGTCGTTCTCAGGTGATTGAATTCATGTATAAGCCAATCGCGGTTGTCGCTTTTGTTTGGTTTTCAACAACTGTTGTTAACAAATCCAAACGTATATCCTGGGGCAGCTTCTTTGTTGTTATTCCCGCAAAAGGAAAACAAGCGCGCCTTCTTTAACTCCACGAGGAAAATTCGACCGAAAACTGGATCAATTTCGCACAAATGCGTCAGGAGAAACACCATATCTTCTAATTCGGAGGCAAGTCTCGTTTTGTGCCCGTTTTCAATGACCGATGACGGGTTCATTGGAAGTCGAAGTCTCTATTATGTGTAAGCGAACAATAATCCCGCGTTGTGAAAATTTATTATAAAAAAATCAATTATGCGGCCAGATCATATCTGAAAATTACCAGGTTACTTATAGTACACAGTTTCTTTTATTGAAAGCAATTATCGCAAACCACAATAGAACCGCAAAATTCTTGCGATGACAGCAACCTAACAGATAAATGACGTCACGCCATAGCAACCGGACCTGGACCTTCCTTCTGCATGAATTTTTTTTCTTTACCTTCTTCTTTGCACGAATTTTTTTTCTTGGCAACTTCCCTTGCATGAATTTTTTTTTGGTTTTTTCCCCTCCCCCCCCATCACTTTTCTAATGGTCCGTCCCTAAGTTACGGACACCGATTGCAACTTTTGATTCTTTTAGGACGTTTCCGATCGAGTTTAAGTCGGTACTTCGTAAACTGGATCGATGTTTGTAAAACTGTCAGATTAAGGAAGTTCGCGCCCAAAACTTCCCACGTACAGAATTTTTTAAAACTTTGTCTGTAGGTAGAAAATGATAAGATTAGAAAATGATAAGATTAGATTAAAAACGTAAAAAAAAAATCGGTTCACCGAACTCGTTTTGTAGATAAGGCGTCGTCACTCCAGGCGATTCTGTCCGGATTCATTACTATCACCATATATTTAAGTTGAAGAATCATATCTAAGTTATGTGTGTTAAACACAGCATATATAGGCCTATTTGATAGATCTTTGCTACATATGTCATTAAATCAGGTAGAATTAGCCTTTAAAAATGCAACTTTTAAGTCAAGCATACCTGTATCCATGGACCCTATTTGAATAGTACATGAGAAATAATTAAAACTTCCATCGTACAGAATTTTTTTGTTTTTTTTTAGTATAATGGAAAGAATCAGAAAAGGAAGTGATCTGCCGAAAAAAATGTGGGGGTCACCGAGCATCCAACAAGAATATTCGCACACAAAGTTAACGCAAAGGTCATCAGCTCTATATTTTGTTGAGTTTTCGACTCGGTACGCGCGCTTAAAAAATGACATGGCACGCGCGTGCCTCAAAATGCAAAAAATCAACCCCCATAAATTCTAACAAACCACTACATGTAGTATTATCATCGAAGCTAAATAAGGATAATGTTTGAGAATAGTGTAAAGTTGATTTGTAGCTTCCCTTTCGATCATTTTAACGTAACTACAAAGAACTGTGCTCTACTCGACCTAGTCCTTTCGCGACATTGTATTTCGCATGAATTGCTTGCCCGAGTATTCCAGAAAACATAAATAACAAAGAATGATCACGCTCCGGACACTGAATAGACAACTGGGTGGTGCTGATGAGTTTCAGGCAAACTCTTCATAAAACAAGATGCTAAAAAATATTCAATGAAGGATAACGGTTGGTATCGACTAGAGTTATTTTTCATATCCTTACATAACTGACAAGTTGCATTATCAAATCCTTCCGACATCGTCAATCAAACTTAAAATTTGGGTACTAAGCCTTCTAATTTTAGAATTGGCTTTGATTTCTAGAACTAGTTGTTGATAAGATAATGCGATCACATTAAAACAACGGACGGGTGAATAAAAGTGTTATATTTCTTTCTTGCTTTTATAGGGTTGACAAGTTCTGTAAACCTCACCGTTAGGAACCTTGAATAACATAACAACACCAACTCAACCGCAGAACATATTAACCTCAATTCGACCATGATGAACATGATAATGAGCTTTTTGATTACACTTTTCTTTGTCGTGTCAGAAATCAATGGAGTACCCTTTCTCGAAGGTGAAGAGGGTGAGTTCCTTAAATTAATTTCTCCGCACCTGTTCTTGTTATTTTTGTTTGTTTTGATATCAAATCCGTCAGATCCACTGTCTGCGATAGTGTTTGCTTCTAAGTTATGTGTTCTGTTTGAACAAAAGGGCAAAGAAAATAAACTTAAAGACTCGTTCACTCGTCATTCTTAACAAAAATGTAGCTGCAAACACTTTTCCCCAATTTGGTACTCGCGTTAATTCTATCTGGGGAGTGATTATTGACACTTGCATGGTCCCCTGATTGGAAAAAAATTAACGAGAACCCGTGCTCTAAGCAGGTTATTTCGACTGCATTTTACGATAAACAAAAGTGGCTGGTTTCTTGGCGCCATCAGAATATCAATTAAATAAACTACTTGTACTCTTTTTCAATTTAAACGTTGCGAAGACTGATTACCCTGCGAGAGAGATATTCCTCGATTCTCTTTCTCTCCGACTAGATCAATGTAAAATGCCACATTAAAGGGATGGAAAACATACAAGAGGAAACTGAGGAGGGTACTCCTGCAATAGCGAACACTTTATTCATGTTAATGGTTCTAACACCAATCAGATTCGGTGTCAGAGTTGCTCCCTTGTTTCAATAAGTGCTTTCTCTTGTAACTTATCAGAAGCGTCCTCTAAATTCGTTGCCATTTTCGCTTTTAAACTACTTTCCCTCACATTTTAAATTACCTTTTTCTCACTACCAAACTGGATCGCCTCTCTTCTAATTAACGCCTCGACATCTCTCGAGTGTAGACTTTCCCGTACTTATTATATGACGTACTCAGCTATA
>JAHPZR010013386.1:0-51539 GCA_019787425.1 Platygyra sinensis
TCGAATTAAGGAACAGTCAATGTAAATTCCTGCCTTCCCCTCCCCCCCCCCCCCCAACCCCGGGACTATGCGAGGATTAGCGGGGCATTCGGCATTCGCTATAGACAGACAGACAGACATGTTTATTTGGAGTCTTATACAATAAATAGTATATCGACCATAATTTCCAAATAACTAAGAATTACAAACAACAAAAAATATAGATGGCTGAAAAGTTATTAATTAATTACGTCCTAGAGTATTTACATTTTGCCGTCTTTCCCTTTCCTTTTTTCAAAGCATTCGAATATATGTTTTGCTATTAGTTTTTGTATTTTAACATTTTCCGCTAGGGGGATTTATTAGAAACATGAATATTCTGTTAGGTGACATTCTGCTTATTTTTATTCTATATTCTTTTTCCAAATAATCTAGTAACGAACATCGTTTTTCCTGGTAAGCAGGGCATATATTTAGAAAATGGTATTCATCCTCCATTTCTATATAATATCTATCTATGTAATCATGCTCCGGTAAGCGGGGCATTAGCCTTATTTGGAACGTTGTGGTGTTTTGAGTGGGAATTAGGCCGGGATTAGACATTCTATTTGACCTCGTGGAATTTTTTAGCGCGGCAGAACTGCAGACTCTTCAAGGTGTGTTTTCCCTTGTTTTTTTTTTTTGAAATAATTACCTTTCTTATCCGGCCAAAAGGTTACACGGAAAAGCTTAAAGCGTCTTGTTGTGATAATAATTGTGTTTTGATCGAATTTTACAAATTAAACGACGTTTTAGAGGAAGTATCTTTATTTAAAAACAAGTGTTTTAATGGGGTTGACAAGCCTCAAGTCACGCCTCCCACTCGCGTGTTTTTAGACTTTCTTAAAGTTTTGCAATAACAGGTATACTGTCTAAAGATTTCCTTTGCCTACATGATATGATTGGAGGTTTTTTGTAGATTGCTTTCAGTCAGGGTTGTTCTTCTATACTATTTATAGTGCCTTCTAACGCTGATATTCAAGCCTACAGTAAAGCCAGTCAAAAAGACAAGGAATCTTTGGAGCGGTTTGACTGGATCCGTCAAAACATCAAATGGTACGACGGTCATGCGAAAATTTGACCAGGCGGCTACTACGAGAAAAGAAAAGCATGCGGTGATCAAATTGCTGTCGGGCGCGAGAATGTTGCCCCTTGACTCCCCTCAAACGCCCAAACCATCAACAACCAACATCAGACACTACAGTAAAAACCCACATACAAGAACACCCATTTTCGGGGTTCAGGGTGATTGGGTTCTTATATATCGGGTATTTTAGGTGAAATCAGCCTGAAAGTGTTCTTAAGTGTTCTTAATTTGAAAATAAAGGATGTGACTGACACTTTGACAAATGGTGACATTCATTTTATTGCATATTTTTCACGTTATTATAAGACTTTTAATTTCAAATACAGTCGTTGTACATTTGCTATACACAGCAAGTGAAATTACTAGCATTTATACAGAGATCCTAGTGCAATACCACAGTAAAGCTACAGACACTGCTGGTTCTATTAAACTGAAAAGAGAAGAGTTTTTATATATAAGAGCAATTTTCAATTTTCAGACTGAATGTGTTCTTATATATATGCTCCTTCTTTACCAAATTTCAGCCTGGGTGTTCTTAATGCACACGTTCTTGTATGCGGGTTTTTACTGTACGACGATGACTAAGGGCGGTGGAAAAGATACTAGATGATGAATCATTACAACCAAGAGCAAAATAAGCAGGACAATTGTTTCGAGAAATTTGTATCAGTCTTCTGTGTGTAGGACCTGAATTTTTTAGGAATATAATTGTCAGGAACGGTGCTCAAATTGAAAAAAAAAATTAGTTAATAGTTAAAGAAATTATTAAATTAAATTGCCCGTCGCCTGTTTCTGTTCTTTATGACATCTTGATCTTGATCATTTGACACGGCTTTTTTTAGAGAACGGCAAAGATTTGAGCAAAAAATGCTGAGAAACCGCCGATGCCATTCATTGTAACTGTGTATCAGAAAAGTAATCTCTGTCACTCTACCTTCGAAGTTGTTATCTATTGAGGAGGATGGACGTTTAATTGCATTGAAAGTTAATTGTTTTCTTCAAAGTAAAAGACAGTAATTCTTGTTTAAGTTTCAGTTGAATCTCATCAATCTAGTTATTACGTGTACTTGGGTCGATTGCGCGTGTTCGGAACACGCCTTATTGTTTTTAGAAAAGTATTACAGCAAATTCCTTTGACCCCTTCTCCTCTTAGGAATGTAACTACTCTAATATATTATACGTTTTTCATATAGCTGTGCGTGATTACGAACGAGAATGGACGAATCAAGTACAATGATTAGTGCAAATGGCTGGCATCGTTCGTTGTTGTAAAAATCCATATCGAAGTAGTTAATGTTTAGCCATTAGACTGCAAAAAGGATGTTTCTTTGAGGGGAAGTTGTAAGTTCAGAGCCTTTCAAAGTACAAGCTCTTAAGTTAAAAGGGAGACGATACTGGAATTCAAGTCGGCGTGACTGAATGTTTATAGGAATGCTGGGAACTCTAATCCTGCATTTTAATAAAATATCTACTTTCACCAAAAATGATTTGGTTTATTTGTTCTTAGTAAAAAAAATATTACATCCCTTTTTTGTTCAGGAATAGAGGCAGGGCTGAAAAAATGGTATAAAAAGAAAGAAAGGGCTGTTTATCCTCTCATACTATTCCAATAAAAATATTAAATTGCAGCGACACAAAAATTCGCTAATTGCAATTAATCACCTTTTTTTGTTCTTTTTAAAAATTGGGAAGAAAAAGTTAAGGTAGAACATTTATAACATCAATTAATAAATACACTTCAATGCATTGAACTCTAAAGAAGAATGAACTTTTGAGCCTTTGTAATGAGAGTAGCGGTAATTGGTCGCTTGCTGTTTGTTGCCTTTGAAGTTAAATAGTACGGTCCTTCTGTAAATGTCCTACTTTATTAATCTTATTCTGTTAACCAAGTGAAAAAAGTGTGGAAAAGTTAACTGCGGGCGGGGGGGGGGGGTGCTATAGAAGACACCATGGGTCTCTATTTAAGGGAGTGGGGCTATAGGGGACACCATGGGTCACTATTTCAGAGGGTGGGGCTATAACAGACACCATGGGTCTCCATCAGTTAAGAGGGTAGGGCTATAGGGGACACCATGGGCCTCTATTTAAGGGGGTGGGGCTATAGAGGACACCATGGATCTCCATTAAGGGGGTGGGTTATGGAAGGCACCATGGGTCTCTCATCCAGGGTAGGGGGATATAAGTAGGGACAGTCACCTTTATTCGTAGTGGTGGGTCCCGAGCCTGTATAATAGTTTTGACCACTTCCCTAAAAGACAGGACACAATACAACTCCAAGACTAATCCCAAGTTACCAAAAATACAAAGCTTTTCGGTACCTGCAGATCTAGAAAGACCTCAAAATCTAGCCATCATCTGTTCCAGGACCGAGCTAGTAAGGGGCATGAGTCCATCCCTGGTTTGACGTCACAAACCTCTTTGCACGCATGGTTACAAAGACTTATGCACAAGTCATAGAAAACCCCGACGACCCCACCCCCCCCCCACCCACCCCGGGATATGTGGGTCTTTAGTGGGGCTTTATCACGATATTGGCACCTCGTCGACTCCCCAGTATGTGTGGGATTCACGCGTTTAGTTGCTTTTGTCCTGAAGAATGTGGGGCATTAGTAGAGGATTCGTTCTAATCAAGATGGTGGCGATTGTTCCCACAAGGACTTCTGGGTACATTTCGGTACATTGGAGCAGACACAAAGTGTTCACAGGCATTTGTGGAATTCATTCTTTAACAGGTCTGCTTAATTTTACTTGTTCAGTTGTCAGAGGGCCACAAGTTTATTAGCTCTAAGCTATTTAGTGTTTACCCTCTATAAATAAAGTGTTTACTTACTTACTTACTTACAGACCAGGTAGAGCATTTTTGAGGCGTTTATATGATCTGGCAATTGGTGTTTCGAGGTCTCATCATCTGATAAGACTTACCAAAGAAGTAAAAGCTAATTTGAGGATTTGGCAAGAATTTTTGCTTAATTTCAATGGCCGCTCTTTTTTCTTAGAGGATCGGTGGCATTCTTCTCAGCATCTGCAATTGTCTACTGATGCAGCAGGATCTTTAGGTTTTGGTGCTATTTTTGGAGATAGGTGGTGCTATGGGGAGTGGCCTTCCAACTGGAAATGCAAAAACATTGCTATTCTTGAGTTTTATCCAATTGTTTTAAGTCTCTATCTCTGGGGGACTGGTATGAAGAACCGATGTATATTATTTTACCCTGACAATGAAGCCTTGGTGCATGTGATTAACAAAAATACTTGTAAAGATAGGGTCCTCATGGTTTTTGTCAGACAATTAGTTCTAATTTGCATGGAACATAACATATATTTTCGTGCCAAACATGTACCAGGTATCTTGAATGAGCTGGCAGGCTGTTTGTCTCGTTTGCAGGTGCAGAAATTCAAAAGATTAGCACCACCAGTTCAACCATATCCAACTCCAATTCCACTCAATCTGCAACCACAAAATTGGCCGATTAGTTAGTGATCTCCTTCGATCAAGTTTGTGTTCGTCTTCACTTCCAACGTACAAACGGGCTTGGCAGTTGTTGAAATGATTTTTTGTGCGTTCTTTTGGTATAAAAGACATCTTCGTACCAATCTCCCCAGCTAACTTGGCTCTTTTCATAGCCTATCTTTATGATGCGGGTTATGCCCCTCCAACAGTTAACACCTATGTTTCTTCCATTGGTTATTTTCATCCCTTATCAGAAGTTCCTGATCCCACCAAAGTGGGATACATTTTGGAATTGTTGAGGGGTTATGGTAAACTTCGGTCTTGTGTTGATACTCGTCTGCCAGTTACTATTCCTATTCTACGAAAGGCATTTGATGTGCTTCCATCCTTATCCTTGTCACACTTTCAATCTCTGTCTTTTAAATCTATGAGTTCTTTGGCCTTTTTTTTGCTTTTCTTTGCATAGGCAAAACAACCAGTCGGACTGATAAGGATTCTCAGAAGAGCTTGCAGTTAAGCCAAGTACTACAAATGACAAATCAACAGGGTGCTATAACATCGATTAAAATCACTTTCCACAACTTTAGACACAGTTACAATCAACCACCTATATCTCTTGTGATTTCGCGTCAGCAGGACAGGTCAGTGTGCCCAGTTCAACTGCTTTTAGATTATCTACAGTTGCGAGGACCATGTACTGGTCCATTGTTTTTGAATGATGCTCGGCAGCCTGTGTCTAGGAAAGCCTTTTCTAATTTATTGGCATTGGTTTTACGTCACGCTGGTTTGCCATTGGGGAAGTATAGAAGCCATAGTTTTAGAATCGGTGTGGCTTCATTGGCTGCTGATCAAGGGCTCTCTGATGCTCAGATATATATATTTTTTTCTGATGCTCAAATAAGGTTAATGGGAAGATGGAAGTCAAATGCCTTTAAAAAAACATTCGGATTAACTCCCTTACAACCACTAGTTTTGGTTCCTGAGATTACAGGAAGCAATTTATTTGTTTTTTGTCACAACTTGTGTATTTGGCAATTTGCAGGGCACATTGCTGAGATAATGACCTAAGGTTTGAGTCCACTGATATCTCGTTACAATTTTTGGGACTGTGGATAATTAGCAGGGCTAGTTATTGATGTATCCCTTGCATTCACATTCCTGGTTTTGGGGGCTTTTTTGGTGCAGGAACTTACGCTCCTTTGCTGAATTTAGAGAGGGGCCTATTTGATTAGTTTGCAAGCAAAGCAAGGGCAATCAACAGGGTTGGTTGCTTTTGAGTACCTAGAGGTAGAGGTATTGGCAATTAGCAGGGCAATTGTTGATACTTCTGGCTCAAAGAATTTTTATTTTGGGACTTCCAGTTGGAACATAGATTTCATTTCTTCTTGTGACTCTGTGGCTGCCAATGGCTTAGGTGGGGCGGCACTGGGAAGGGCTGTGGCAATTTCCTGCCCTCACCTTTGCGAGGCAGATGGTACTTGATTGCAACTTTATAATTTAAGGTTTAAATTAAAGTGGCTTTGTTTTAACAAAGCCAACATTTTCCCATATTGATGTGTTTGTTGATTGTCTGCCCAGCAAACAGCGGCGCCATTGATAGCCACATTGCTGCACTAGTTTATTAATTCTATTAGCAGGCACAATGCATAAATGGATATAAATTAGAATTAGACATACTTGTTTATTACGAAACGGTATTTTCGTAACAGAAGCGTAGAAAACAGTAACACGCGAAAGAAAAGAGCAATTTACAGGCCGAAGAAGGCACCGAAGAACTTACCTCGGTGAAGCACGCAGTACCTGGAGAAGCAAGTTTAAAAATCTTACCTCAAACTTAATACACGTTTTGCAAGCAGCAATTTGACCCTGAAGTAAAGGAAAGGCAAATTTTACATAAGTCAAGTTAATAAGGATCAGAAGAAGAAAAGCAAAAAGCGAAAAAAAGAGCAAGCTATACACAGAATAACTCACCTTCTTCTTCCTTCCCTAACAATTACAAGAAAGGTTCAACAAGAAAGCACATGATAATTTGGTTTTATCAACTGAGTTGATAATGTGAATTGGCCACCGTAAAGAGATTCGAAAGCTTTTACGGTGGCCAATTTTACATTATCAACTCAGTTGATAAAGCCAAATTATCCTGTAATACTCCCACTAACGCAGCACCATAGTTTCTTTAGAAACTTACCCTCTTTACTAAGAAAGCACATGGTTCACTGCGCATCCTAAATCATCCATTGGCGCATAACCACAATTCCTTTCGCCATATCACTGCGCACATTCGCCCATAACCACAATAGCCCATTGCAGAAACGTGAGGGCATTGGAACGAGTTTCTTATATTGATTAGATTGGAAATCTAAACATTAAAACTAAAATGTTACTGAATGAAAAGCTACCCGTCCAAGTTTAAGAGTTTTCTGTGGAAAATTGTCCAAATGGGAACCTGGCAAAAGTTGCAAAATTCCATACAAACCCTTATAATTTTTTGGCCTGTCTACCCAATCCATACAAACTCTCTATTTTGGGCGATATTTGGAGAGCTACCATTTTGCCATTTTCCTCCTCCAAATACTTCTATTCGTGGTAAAGACTCTAAAATATAGTTGATCTTTCATTTGAATATCTTAGTTTTTCAAACAAACGGAAAACAACCATACTCTTTTCCAGTCCTCTCACGTTTCTGTAATGGCCTATTCCCTAAGGCATACCACTGCGCATCCTAAATCTTTCCATTGCGCATCCTAATCTTCCATTCGCGCATAGCCACAATTCCTTGCGTTTGGTAAGAAAAAGTGATAGCAAGCCCCTATAATGTAATCTTCTGCTGATTAGAGAGCTGCCTTGCTTGTTCACTTCAGGCTCACTCGCTGCAGCAGCAATAAGGGAGTATCACCTGGAAAAACCCCCTCCCTTCCCCGATAGATGGTATACTGGAAATACCAGTGCTTCTGATTGCCTAGTTCCTGAATGGCTTTCTCCCAGGTCCTCGTGATAAATAGATTTCAGTTTCACCCAGGACTATGAATGGCTGAAGCAAATGGCCGAGGCAAAATTTTAAGGCCTAGGAACTAGACAAGGCTACTGATATTTCGCGCGGTGTCGGAGCCGCAAATTTTATGTTAATCCATGAAATCCCCGAAATTCAGAAAATCACAAAATACCATGAAATTCACTAGAAATTGTCAGTACCAAATACATGTATAGTATATCTGAAACTTGTCCTGGCTGTTGGGGCTGTTGACTTGCTGTAAATTTGTCGTGAAACTTTGTCAATGCAGCTAGTAAACAACACAGAACTACCAGGCATTCTTAGATTAATGTTGCGAAAAACTGGGCACTCACTGAATCAGATGTAAAAAGCCTTGTCATTGGCGCATTTCTTGATTGCATTGTTGTTAACAGAGCAGATGATGATCTCTTAAAAAGAACGTCATGTCAGAAAATACAATCCTATATGATGGTCCAAACGAGGTGCTCAGATTTTTCTGCAAAATCACCAGTTTTAAAAAGACAACACTTATAAGTAGTCAGTGTTTCTGATGCTGTTGTTATTGCATAGGCTAACAGTCATCATTTTGCGACAAAAATTGGCAAGTTGCCATCTTTTTGGGTTAAAAACGTTTGTTCAGTCAGAGCAAAATCGATTGCTTTGCCGCAAAATGTGCCCAGAAAATTTCCACGAAATCGCCCATTTTCTACCGATTATTTTTCAGGGAAATTATTCCCAAAAATTTCCGCTAATCTCCTGTGAAATCAGCCGTTTTTTCAGTGAATTGTCTCCGAAAATCTCACGGAATTTGACTTTTTTCTGCGACCTACCTGAAGCCTTGAAATTCTTGCAGCAGGGAGCTAAGGACCCAGTCGGATCAGGGTGCGAGGAGGAGGCTCCGAGCAGAATTTTTTTTTTATTATTTGCAGTTAATTTTCCATTAAACTGGTAGTCTCACATTTTTTAGATTTGGAGATGGAACTTTTTTAATTTTCAAAATATTAATATGTGATAGTTCCATCCATGATGTTGATACGGTAATATACATGACTTTCTTGTGACCTTTTTATTAGCTAATTATCAAGACTGTGACTGCTCTACCCTGTCCTTCTTGGAAAGTGTTCCTCTTTAAATGATTAACCTCACTTCACTGCTTGTTTTTTTTTCTTTCAGGGAACATTTTCTATAAAATAATGTCTTCTACTGCACTATCATTTCCTTCAACGAAAGAAGAAAGTAACTATGAACGGTTGTGCCGTCTTCTTGTTGATGTTGGACGCCAGGTTCTTATAGAGACTTTAAATAAGGTACACCCACCTGGACGCCTTTACTCAGTGTTGGCTGATCCTCCGATTCATGATAAACTAAAATCACTTCTAAAGAAAAGGGTTCTAAGTACCTCACACTGGGGAAAATTATATCCTGTCATCAGAACCTCAGTTTCATCAGAAACCTTTGACTCTCCCCTACTAGTGATTCTACTTAGGTATATTTGTGGTCTGGTTCCTCCTTCCACTGGCTGGAGTAACTCTCCTCAGGAGACAAACACAACTCTTGCAGCTGACATCGCTCGCATCCAGTTTTTCAGCATCAGAGTTTACAGACATGCCTGCAATGCCTCGGTTGATGATGCAGCATTTAGTTGCTACTGGAAGGAAATCAAAGACACCCTGGTACGACTGGGAGGAGCATACTACCGAGAGGCTATTGATGTTTTTGAAAATGAAATCATGGACCCTAGATTTGACAGACACTACCAGGAGCTACTCAAACAGTGGGTGAAGAACGACAACAGCATTGAGGACAAATTAGAAGATAACAGTTGTAAAAAGCAGAGAAAGCTAGATGACTTGAAGGAATCCAATGAAGATTCTGAAAGGAGAACACAGATTGATGGTTGGTGAATTCTTTTCCTTTTCAAGTGCTATGTTAATGTACTACATGTAGTTCTTTTTTTTAAAATGTATTGGCCCATTTTATTCTCCTTTTAAGGTAAGTACGAGCACTGAACTGTGTTTGTATTTTTTTAATTAGTTAATGTCCTTGTTCCGCGGGAGTTCACTTTTGTGTTATATTATAGCGCATTAATATTAATAGCACACATGAATGAATGACAAAAGCCACACATCATTTGGTATAATGTGGGGGGGGGAGGGGGGGGAGGGGGACAACCTCGCGGTTGGCATGGAGTAAGACTTTGATTTGCGTGGCATTTTAAAGCCTCACTTGTTACCAGCACTACCACACTGAAAACGGATAAGAGTATCGGCAGGTCAACTTGATCACAATATAACAACAGCAAGTACGCTGCCCTTTCAAGCCTCACTTATCACTAGCACTACCCTGCACTAGAAATGGACAAGAGTATTGGCAGGTCAAATGTGAACGTGTGACCTTGAAAGCCTCACCTATCTCCCCAGCACTGGGTAAGCCTGCACCGGATCGGACAAATTATTGACAGGTCCACAAATGAAAGGGGCAAAACACTGCCCAAAGCTTGGGGGAAGTCGCTACCCAAAGATCTGCCACAGATACAGTGCCAACCATAATTTGACATCGTTCTAACATACAATAACTAGCTGTTTCCAAGGTTTGCATGTCACACTCCATTACCTGTGTTTTACTGCTTGTGCTGTAAAACTTTCATAACACTGAGCTTCAGGTTTTCAATTTGAGTCTGATTACCAATAATATGGAAATAAAGACTTTTTGAATAAACTAGCCTGCGTACCAGCCGTTTCCTTTCCTTTTCCAGATGGAGATCGACCAAGCAAGCAAAAAAGTGGGCGAGTGAAGGAGCTCGCCTGGGGTGAGCAAAAAATTGGAGAGAAGTGGGAAGGGGGTGAGCGAGAAGGAGTGATGGGTGGAAAGAAAACAAAATGCCTGCAGTCAATCCCAACCATTTTATCGAACTCTGTTCGCCCATAAACGGGGAGTAATAGTGCAATTTGATTGGCTATTAGCCCGTCAATCAACTGAATATGTCATCGGAAATTTGTCTTTCATGCATAATCCAACATCTGGAACACAGCAAGATCAAAATAGATCAGTGGCCGAGTCTGAAGAAGCCTGTTAAGCACAGTACTTAATTGAGCTTTAAGCTTTATTAAGTACATTCCTTCTTGTCACAATATCACAGATATCACATCTTTGTCCATCTTTGTCGCGTTTTTCGTCATAGCAGACTGCCGTTACTTTGAGAAAGCTAGATATTTGTACAGAGACGTCGGTTTCTTCCATCAATTTGATCGAGCTTAGACCAGATCAACTATCAATGTTGAGCTCCTCAATGTTTTCTTTTGTATCTCCATTTTTCAAATTTCGTTTTTTTAAATGAACAATGACAGACCCGACAATCAAAAGAAGCCTATTTACGTGTACTGTTTGCTTTTAGCGGACTTTATCAAGCCCATGCTGGGCACTTGTCGAAAGGAAGTTAATTATCATTGGTTCTCATGGGACATTTGGCGCCCCAACGGAGAGTGGCATGTTTGGGGCATTCAGTAAAATGTCTGGGATTGATTGCAGGCGTTTCCTTCGCTCGCCTCACCCCCTCCCTCTGCTCCTTACGTTTCACTCTCCCGCGCAATTTCTTTTCCTTTGTGTAAGTTTTTGGAAACACCTGCTACGCAGACTATGAATAAACTTAGTTGCAAGCAGTGCTTATATGTGGAATTGAATATGCCGGGAAATTCTCCCTAAAATAATTTGTTTCAACCCCAAAAATAAAGTTGCTTGTGAGATTCCTCCATTCTGTAGTTTTGGCTTGAATGAATCATAACTGAAAAAAGAATGCACAGGGCTGTTCCAACTTCAAGCAACTTAATTTACTTCAAATTTACTTTTAACGTCTTTCCAGGTTGGCTAACATTTCAGACATTATAAAGTGTCATGACCTATGCATGCATTGTATGCTGTGCCATTTATTATTATAAGACAAACTGATTGTTTGTGCAAAAAAAAAAAAACATGAAAAAGCAGGAAATGATGTCAATTATTGAGGACCTGGAAAACATCAGTGGCGGATCTAGACTTTGAGCCAAGGAGGGACCCAGTTTTATTTTACTTCCCCAGCCTGCGTTTTTTTCTTCAGTCATTTCTTCTTTTTCACCCAAAACCGGGCCCTCCGGGCCCCTCCCCTAGATCCGCCACTGAACATGCCACTTGGGTCCCAGATTTAGTGTCGTATGAATTTGTGTATGAATTTTCTGAGTGGTGTTTTTTTCAAGTAAAACACTTGTGTCTGTATAGTGAAACATTTTACATGAGTGAAGTGCCCGTTAGCATAACTGCTGGGTTGTTTGATTATAATCTTAAACCTATATTTAGTTCAAGTTGAGGAAACCAATCACTGCACATCTCATTTAACATCCTCTGTGGTATGGGATTGGACAAAAGTCTTTCCTATGTTTTTCCTTTGCCCTTTTTGTTAACAGTTTTCAAGTTCAGGCAATTTGTCTTAAGAAGATGTTTACTGTAATATAAACTGTAATTTGTGTAATGTATTCTTCTAGAGACAGAAACGGAAGGTTTGGAGTGCCCGCCACAGCTCAGTGTGAAGATTCCAAAGGAGAGTGATCTTCCACACAACTCAAGGCATTTGAACGATGTTGAACTCCCGATCGACATTCTGTTAATGACAGTGGAGGATGATGAGTTATTAAGCTGTTTTACCTATCTGGAGAAACCTTTTAGGAGTTACCACATAAACATTGGCTTTTTATACATTGGGTCCATTGGTAGTGAGTGCGGGAAGAAACTGAAGATTGGATTGATGAAGTGCTCCAAAGGTTCAGCTGATCCTTTCAGTTCTTTATCTACTGTGCAAAATGCAGTCAGAATGCTGAGACCCAGAGCTGTATTTTGTGTTGGTGCTTGCAGTAGTTTGAATTGCAAAAAGACCAGACTAGGAGATGTAGTGGTGTCTTCAAAGTTAATAACACCTTCATACAAAATTCCTCCAGGCAGAGATATTGGTAACCTCATCAGATGTATCGCTCATGGATGGAAAAAGCCTTTAGAAAAGCCAGATCAGCGGGAAGTGAAAGTACACTCTGACGGGGTGGTCCTGAGTATCCAAAAGTCTGACCATGGATGGCCATATGAAGAGATTATCCAGCGATACCCTGAAGCAACCGCAGTTGAAATGGAAGGGGGAGGTAAGGATTTTGGTTCTTTGTTAGACAGATGTTTTGTACACTAATGTAATATGTCCTTTTGTTTGAACACCATAAAATACTGAAAGTAATGACTCCCTGATAGTAGTGACTACTCAAAAGTAACATCAAAAAACTTGTGGCATTAACTTGTTAATGCTTTTCCCTCCCCAAATTAGTAAACACCCTCCAAATTAATTAACAATCCCGAAAAGTAACGAGTCCCAAAGGCTGCTGATTCTGAAAGTGATAAGGGTCATTAGTTTCGTGGGTTTACAGTATGGAAGTTAAAATAATGAGACATATAAAAATTTTGAAAGGTGAATTGATATAGTTTGTAGTCCAATCAGAACACAGAGATGTCGGAACTCTACGAGGTTATTTAATCCACACGAACTCATTAATTCCACACAAGACTTCACAACAAGCACACTCCAGGCTTGTAACTACACTTGAACTCCGTCACTCTTGTATAAACATACGGCTTCTTGCCAAATATCCACATAACCTCTCTGTTACACTTCAGTAGACGCTACTGACTCACGAGATTATTCTCTTAACACTCCTGGGAAATAAAACCATCTAAACACTACACCGATTTACTTATATACTTTACAGAAAACGTTCTAGAACTTTCCGGTTCGACTAAATAAGGAACATTACAATTATATAAACTATTTACAGCAGCAGATGTAAACGACTAAAATAAATTGCTTAGTCACCGTGACAAGGCTAATTAAATATGCACGAAACTTCTAGATCAAATTAGCATATACTCGAATGTTCCAAGTGACGCAAGTCACGCCACAATATTTCGAAACAAAATACTGTGATCCATTTTAGTGTAAAGTGTATAATCAGCTGCTGGATTTGAAAGCTTGTTGGTAATTTACCATGGAATCAAAGTTCTTTCTCATTTGACCTTTGGTAAAGGAAACCTTTCTGTAAAGGCTAGATTACCTCCAAGCATTCCAGATGGTCCAATCGTATTTAATATTTAATCTGTATTTTCTTATTCTCTTGACTTAAATATAAAGTAATATAAAAAAAAATGTGTGTTACCGTACAATTTTATCTGGAAACGATGGACAAAGAGCCTTTCCATGGGATGTGCCACTGACAGCAAATTCCAACATTTGTATAATTTACAATCAGATATTCTGATTTTTCAGGTGTTTTTGCAGCAGCTCATGACCTTAAGACAGAGTGGGTTGTGATCAAAGGCATCAAAGACTACGCAGATGGCAGTCAATCTTCAAGTGTTGAGTGGGGAACTTTTGCAAGTGTAATGGCCGCTTCTCTTGTAGCAAACATTCTAAGTGATGCTGTCATATTTGAAGATTGGCCCCATTATAATCCAGGTAATGCCTTCTCTCCCATTCGTGCTCTGTTGTCATTACTAACTACTTAAAGGGCCCTAGTCAGCCACACCTTTGTTTTTGTTTACATGCGAGAATTTGGCTGTTATATTTTATTCGGAGCCTGTCGAAACGAAACTATAATTGTACTTAATTAGCAACATGTTAACAAGGCGTTTTGGGTGTCAGACCACTGGGCAACTGGTATTGCTGCAGTATTGGTAGTCAGCTAATCTGCACAACCTTTGGCTCAATTTTTTTTTTAGTTTATTATTATTATTATTATGGCAAGGTAGTCTCGAGGTAAATCCAAGCTTTCTCGACTGATGGTTTCTTTCTTGGTCAGGATTTTGCCATCCGGCATTAGCCGTGTATTTTTTCAAAAAGTGGGGAACTGCCATATAATAAACTTTATAATAAACTACTACGACCCCACAAGCAAGTAGTTTGCTTTAAACATTGATTGTGTTTAAATAAAGGATCTTGCTTGCTTGCTTGCTTGCTTGCTTGCTTGCTTGCTTGCTTGCTTCCTTGCTTGCTTGCTTGCTTGCTTGCTTGCTTGCTTGCTTGCTTCCTTGCTTGCTTCCTTGCTTGCTTGCTTGCTTGCTTGCTTGCTTGCTTGCTTGCTTGCTTGCTTGCTTGCTTGCTTGCTTGCTTGCTTGCTTGCTTGCTTGCTTGCTTGCTTGCTTGCTTGCTTGCTTGCTTGCTTGCTTGCTTGCTTGCTTGCTTGCTTGCTTGCTTGCTTGCTTGCTTGCTTGCTTGCTTGCTTGCTTGCTTGCTTGCTTGCTTGCTTGCTTGCTTGCTTGCTTGCTTGCTTGCTTGCTTGCTTGCTTGCTTGCTTGCTTGCTTGCTTGCTTGCTTGCTTATTAACCTAGCTTGCTCAAGCTGTACATATGGTTTATTGACCAAATGTGAGGTCAACATGGCTGGATATTGGCCAAGTTCTTTTTTTTACGTGTTTATGGACCAAAACGAAACTCGCAAAGAAAGAATGAGGCCAATATCCAGCCAACTTGACCGAACAAGCCTGGGGTTTTCAGGAAAATTTTTCTTGCTGGATACAGCAGGTAGTCCTGAGCGAGCAAGATAGCTCTATCTTGCCCACTCAGGTAGCCAATCACAGCGCAATTTGGTTCATCTTACCCGCTCACAGAGTTAGCCATGTAATAATGGAAAAATAATATTGGCCATGGGTCAAGCTTTTGTACAGACTTTGGCTCAATATCCCCCAGTGCGGCCCTCCCGCCCGGTTAGTACAAGGTTAGTATATCCTAGAAACTGATCTTGGGAACAGAAAAAAAAAATTTCATAATTATTATTAGTAATCTTTTTGTTTTGATTATTTGTTGTAGATGCAAATGGATCGCAGACTCCAGGTAAGGGTTAAATAGTTGAAAATAATGTCTGAGCTATGGGACTGTAATTGTACATCAGTGTGTCAACCCACAATATTTGTACAGATTTGAACGTGAATTACAAAACTCGGCTACATGTGTAGCACATTTACTAGATCATTGATTTAAGGACAGACATTGACATCATAAGTTGGCAGTATTTGGCTTAGGACATAAAAATCATGGTAACTTGGCTTAAAAAAGTGGTAGAATGTCAGCAAGGTTGAGGTGGCTCGATCGGATTTTAAAGTAACGATACCGTTCAACTTTGAGCGACCAGAGCAGTACCATTATCAATCCAACAGAAAATCAAACGTCACTGGTGTGCTAGAGAAAGATGAAAGTTTCAAATAGGGCACATTTAACAAGGTCTAAGTTACCATAGCAATGAAATGACGCCATAATGAAATGGCGTTTTCGAGGAAATTACTAGTGAGGCTTTAAGGTGTCAAAGTACAATAAAACGAGGCTGTTCTAAATGTTATTGCAAACATGTCCCCAAGACTTCACTAAATGGTATTCTGGTCTAAAATGACTCTTATAACATATAATTATCTCGATCGAAAATCTCGGAGAAATCACTCCGTTTAGGTAGTAGTAGTCCAAGGCTCGAAGTTAACTTTTCAGTCCACTTGAGGTAAATGCAAGCTTTCTGATTGTTTGGCTAGTAAGATATTTTTTTCAACCAGCAAACTGGTGAGACCACCAGAACATTCTTTCCAAATGTTTGAGAGATATGGATGATTTTAACTCGCAAACGTTTGGTGAAGGATATTTTTCTCACTCGCAGATTATCAAAATCACTCGCATTTTGCGGATTTGCGAACGTTAATCTCGAGCCCTGTTAAATGACTTTCAGAAACATTGGCCTGAATGTCAACTGGCCTGGTTTTTGGCCGTTATTTTGAAGCAATCCGCGTTAAAAATTAAGACGAATTTCTTTTTTCTTTTTCCTTTTCTTTTCTTTTCTTTTCTTTTCTTTTTTTCTTTTCTTTTCTTTTCTTTTCTTTTCTTTTCTTTACTTTTCTGTTCTGTTCTTTTCTTTCTTTTCTTTTCTTTTCTTTTCTTTACTTTTCTTTTCTTTTCTTTTCTTTTCTTTTCTTTTCATTTCTTTTCTTTCCTTTCTTTTCCTTTCTTTTCTTTTCTTTTCTTTTCTCTTCTTTTCTGTTCTGTTCTGTTCTGTTTCTTTTCATTTCTTTTCTTTACTTTTCTTTTCTGTTCTTTTCTTTTCTGTTCTTTTCATTTCTTTTCTTTTCTGTTTTTTTCTTTTCTCTTCTTTTCATTTCTTTTCTTTTTTCTTTTCATTTCTTCTCTTTTCTTTTCATTTCTTTTCATTTCTTTTCTTTTCTTTTCTTTACTTTTCTGTTCTGTTCTTTTCTTTCTTTTCTTTTCTTTTCTTTACTTTTCTTTCTTTTCTTTTTCTTTCTTTTCTTTCTTTCTTTTCTTTCTTTTTCTTTTCTTTTCTTTTTTTTTTTTTTTCTTTTTTTCTTTTCTTTTCTTTTCTTTTTTTTCTTTTTTTTTTTCTTTTCTTTTTCTTTTCTTTTTTTCTTTTTTTTTTTCTTTTTCTTTTCTTTTTTTTTTTTTTCTTTTCTTTTCTTTTTTTTTTCTTTTTTTCTTTTCTTTTTCTTTTTTTTTTTTTCTTTCTTTTTTTTTCTTTCTTTTTTTTCTTTTTTTTTTCTTTTCTTTTTTTTTTTTTTTTTCTTTCTTTTCTTTTCTTTTTTTTTTTTCTTTTCTTTTCTTTTTTTTTTCTTTTTTTTCTTTTCTTTTTTTTTCTTTCTGTTCTTTTTTTCTTTTTTTTTTTCTTTTTTTTTCTTTTTTTTCTTTTCTTTCTTTTCTTTTTTTTCTTTTCTTTTCTTTTCTGTTCTTTTCTTTTTTTTCTTTTTTTTTCTTTTTTTTCTTTTCTGTTCTTTTCTGTTCTGTTCTTTTCTTTTCATTTCTTTTCTTTACTTTTCTTTTCTGTTCTGTTCTTTTCTTTCTTTTCTTTTCTTTTCATTTCTTTTCATTTCTTTTCTTTTCATTTCTTTTCTTTTCTTTTTCTTTTCTTTTCTTTTCTTTTTTTTTTTTTTTCATGGTAGTCGCAAATAGCCCTTTTCACGGTTAGCTTTTCTCATTTGCATTACAATGTCATTCAACGTGGATGCGAGGCAATTTCGAGCTAAAACTGCAAAATAGCCCGGAGGGGGGCGTTGGGATTTTCGGTTTTGCGGATTTGGCCAATTTCTGGTTCGGTTTTTCGGTTTTCGCTCTTAAAAATTGCGGTTTTTCGGTTTTGGTGTTTCGTGCGGTTTGCGGATTTTCTCCAATTTAGCCTTCGGTTTTCGGTTTTTGTCAACAAGGATGGGGGTTTTTCGGATTTTTCTGCCCAATTCATTTTATTTGCGCACGCGAACCGTTCTCGATCTGGTTGTTTCATCGCAAGTCAAGCTTTCGTTCTTGTCAAATTTTCTTATGTCAGGACGAAAACTCGCAAGAAAGCTTCTTGCCCATTTTCGTCTCCTCTCCTGGTGGAAACAGCAAGTTCAGCGTCGAACAAGATCTTTGGCTCCTGTTCTGAGCGACTGTGGGTCGCATTGTTTTAAACTTAGAAGAATGGTTGAAGGAACTCGAGGACACAAATCCCGCCAATGAAGCTGAAAGTCAAAATACAACAAGTGCTAGTCGCACGAAATTGCTGGAGAAGGGAAGCGATTCCGAAACTTCCACAGCGAGAGATCGAGTCAAGCACAGGTGTAGATGTAGACGATATAGCCTCTTTTTTGCATCACGAGGCATATATGGTTTCAGAAAATGTCTGGAGAACGAAGAAGTCTAAACTCGATCAACATAATACCAATGCTGCCGACGAAATAATCATGGCAGTTTAAATACAACCCTGTTTAAACCTAAGTAGTTTTTCGCTTCTCGGACGATTTCACTGCAACGTAGACGTCTGTTTATTTCAAGTTGCCATGACCCATTGTTTTGGTAAACTGACCCATGCCGACATCTGTCAGCGCGGAGGGGATTTTTAACACCTAATCATACCTAGCCTGCGAACGCAGACGTATTTCCGGCTGTCGGTTGTCTCCGGAACCAGTGACAGGCGGAAATACGTCTGCGTTCGCAGGCTAAATCATACCGACCTCGCCAAAGGTTTTTCGTCTTTTTCTCGATAAAACAAAACTGCATATAAGGATGAAAATTTTTAGTTCGTTTACGCGTGTCTTCCAACGGTATTGGCTGAAAATCGGTAGGTATGTTCCCAATTACCTCCTTCGAAAAAGGGTGTCGGGCTTTGTTTAATTTCGCTTCCGTTTATATGGCCTCTTTAGTGGAAGGAAACACCCGCGTTCAGAACTTCAAACTTTAGGAGGGTATAGCAAAAAAACCAAACCACATCTGGAAAATCGCCGACACCCTTTTTGAGGGTGATGTGTGAGAAAACATTTCCGATGTTAATCGCGCCGCTCCGATGATTCACGTGCAGAAGCGAACCAGTTGAAACAAAGCAGTGTTTCTGGGTACTTTTTTTTATATCACTGCGACAATAACTTTTTAGAAAATTTCAAACATATGATTGTATTCTATAACTATTAAGCTTTCAGAGAATGTATAGGTTGATGGGGTTTTCTTTCAAAGCGCCAGCGTAAGAGCGCGATTTCCAAACACTGTCAATCCACCTACCATGATACCTTAAAAGGGCTCAATCACGTTTGAAAAGCTTAGCTAAACTTTTTAAATTCGTTGTTTGCAATCCGTGTCAATCTTCTCCATCCTTAACCATCCTTGTTCCTTTATGGTTTATTATTATCTCTTTCATGTTTTTCTATCTTTATAAAGTGTTATTTTTAGATTTCCTTCAATTTAACGGTTATTTTTTCGATGTTCAAAATAACTCAAGATGCCGTGACTGAGCCCCTTTAATTAGGATTCTATTTCTGACCTCTCTTGACAAAGGAAGACGAACTGACGTTTCGGTCAAAAAAATCCATGATAGCTGAAAATTGAATAGGAATTTTCTTATGAGATTTATATGGAAAAATGACCTCGGCAGGCTACAGCAGAAAACGAAACAAAAGAAAGCGAGACAATGCGAAGACCCGATAGTTTATTCTGTGTCTCATTGAACCACAAAACAAATACGTGCTCTAGCAGCACAATAAATAAAGAAACAGTGATCTTATCCGTTTTCCTAAAACAAAGCTGGCGTACTTAAGTGTCGTATCATGTGGGAGAGATCACAGGCGGCCCAAGCTCTCGTTGTGAGGAGTTTTTTTTTTTTTTTTAATCTTTAATTATGCGATCGTTCCTTGACATAGTTATCGCCGTCGTGTACTGTTACATAACGACCGAGTTTCATTACGCGAAACGTGACTCTGTCTGACTCTGGCCTTTCAGCATTTGGAGGTGTTATGTTTCAACGGTCTGAATTTACAAAGGTTTGTATGGGAAAAAACGTTAATAGACATTTTAGCCGAAATTTTGATATTTTCTCAATAAAAATGACTTACCTCAATGCCTTGTTGTCTTTGCTATTGTCATCTTGCTTTTCAGCGCGATCCGTAGCCTTTTAAGCGAGTTATCGCTTTTCGAGTTTCCTCTCCTAAGAAAGAGTAAAGGCTACACACTCGATTCTGGACTGACTCCCGCTCGAAGCGAAAAAAAAACACTACAAGCATGCCAGCCGCCCCAATTCCTCCGCAGAATTATAGTACAGGGTTAAGCGCTCCCTTTCAGTTAAATTCCAAGCCAAATTCATCTCCACAGCGCACGCTACAAAGCTCTTTATCGAAGAAAGCTAGCCATCCGGGCAGAGACATCATGCTGTCGGGTCCAGCCATGGACACATTCGAAGCCCGAGTGGAGTGCCGGGCTAACAAATTGACCCTGACCAGGGGATGGGAGCGCACAGTTCAAGCGCACAGTTCAAGACTAGCCTGCGAACAGGCTCCCAGCGAGGTCGGAAAAAAGAATTCGGCGAGCGAGTGGGAGTCGTGACTCCGCGAGCGAAGCGAGTGGGACGCGGGGGAGCCTGTAGACATTGTTTTCAATGTACCGTTCCGCCCCTTGGTGATTAGCCTGTTACATATCTGTCAAGGAGGTAATTAAACCTGTCAAAATTGATGGGTTTCCCCGCGCTGATGAATCGGCTTTTCAAAACAGTCTACCGTAATTGATGGTAAATAAAGTAAACAGGCCAAACACGACTCCTACGAGAAAATGAGAAAACTAGAGCCGTTAGATCGTGCTGGGCGGCAAGTTTTAAGAGGTCTACAATCAGAACTAAGCCGAACAATGGCATATACAACACGCAACACAGTCGACCAGACTTGCGCGTAATGAGTTAAATTTAAATCCTGTGGCACCAGAACAATCAAAGGAGAAATAAACCTATACATCGAGCTCCACGAACATAAGCTCGATCAGATAGCTGCAAGGAACATTAGAATTTCTCTAGACAAGCCTATAGCTTTCTCGAAGTAAAGCTACGAAGGAAAACGTGGGAGGGCAAATATGACACCCGTGATAAGAATCTACCTACTGTACTTGCAAACAGTTCTAATCATAGCCGGGCCCGGCGTCTCAATATAGAATGCGAGTAAGCAACTCTGCGTTCACGGTAAATGTCATATTTTGTCCCTTAAAAGCAAATACTTGGAGACTTAAAAAACAAATCTTGTAATAGAAATGAGCCAAAACAATACTCTAACACATGGCAAATTGTAGAGGTGTCAAACTCAACGAAGCAACACGCAGATAACAGCGGAAATCATGCAAACCTATGACTTCTTAAAATTTGCCGCATAGCACGATCTAACGGCTCTAGTTTTCTCCTTATAACACAATACGAAATGCCTTTCATGAACAAGAGTGAAGCGACAAAAAGGTCGAAAGACCGAAAAATAAACGGCAAATCAACAAATGGCACGAACCGTAGGAGTCGTGTTTGGCCTGTCTATCTTATTTACCACTGTTTACCATCATAGACGCGGTAGCAATTGAAAAATTAGGCTCTTCCCGAAACCAGTCTGTAGAATTCCGAAAACATCGCGCTTCTACGCCACAGTTTCAAGGCATAGCTTCTACTCACGTTTCAAACAAGAGATATGACGAAAATGTTGCAAAGAATTGCTCAAAGCTGCTTCAAATTCGTCGTCAGTGAACTGTGCAGTGCACACGGAAGCCGTTGTTGACGGTCTCGGCAAGAATTATGCTAATTTACAAGCAGTTGTCAAGATCTGTCAATTATTTATCTCAGAGCTGTCAACAGTCATCGACTCAACCAATCAGATCTTGATACCAGGAGCTGGTATCATGGAACGGCGGCATCAATGGAATGTCTACAGGCTCCCCTGCGCACTCCCTCCTCACCAGACCGCTCTCGGCTCGTCCCGCTCGCCCTAGACTATCTCGGCTATCTCGCCCTAAACCCAACCGAACCGGGAGACTGTTCGCAGGCTAGTTCAAGGACAGGCCATGTACTTTGCCCCATGGTCCCATCCCCTGGTCAGGGTCAATTTGTTAGCCCGGCACTCCACTCGGGCTTCGAATGTGTCCATGGCTGGACCCGACAGCATGATGTCTCTGCCCGGATGGCTAGCTTTCTTCGATAAAGAGCTTTGTAGCGTGCGCTGTGGAGATGAATTTGGCTTGGAATTTAACTGAAAGGGAGCGCTTAACCCTGTACTATAATTCTGCGGAGGAATTGGGGCGGCTGGCATGCTTGTAGTGTTTTTTTTTCGCTTCGAGCGGGAGTCAGTCCAGAATCGAGTGTGTAGCCTTTACTCTTTCTTAGGAGAGGAAACTCGAAAAGCGATAACTCGCTTAAAAGGCTACGGATCGCGCTGAAAAGCAAGATGACAATAGCAAAGACAACAAGGCATTGAGGTAAGTCATTTTTATTGAGAAAATATCAAAATTTCGGCTAAAATGTCTATTAACGTTTTTTCCCATACAAACCTTTGTAAATTCAGACCGTTGAAACATAACACCTCCAAATGCTGAAAGGCCAGAGTCAGACAGAGTCACGTTTCGCGTAATGAAACTCGGTCGTTATGTAACAGTACACGACGGCGATAACTATGTCACGGAACGATCGCATAATTAAAGATTAAAAAAATAATAATAACTCCTCACAACGAGAGCTTGGGCCGCCTGTGGAGAGATATGACAGCTTGATAACCGAAACGAATATTTTAAAACAGAACTACAAAGTGAAACAGAAAAAATTGCTTTGTCAAGTAAAAACTGAAACGAACGAAGCGAATCTGTGAACCCAACAAATACAGAACAAAAGCAAGAAGAGCAGTTTTATAATCAACAGTTGTAAAACAGAATCTAAATTACTGCAATAAACAGATTGAATTTACTACAAAATGTGCGTGATCTTCCACAGTTGGCAGTGTCTCAAACCACTCAACAGCTTTGAGAGCACATGGCAAATCGAAGATTTCTCGTCCGGTCACGTGCTAATTCAGACGAGGTTCCAAAACAAAAAGGAGTTAAGATCGGGAAACATCGGGTCAAAATCGACAGAGTTCATTGTGGACTCGGATTCTATTGTTACTTATACTCACTCACTCAATCACTCACTCACTCACTCACTCACTCAAACGGATAGCATAGTAGCTTACGCCTCTTTAGGCAGTAAGCTACAAAAAAGCATCCACGTTAAGGCCTCCAGGCCTCTTGTTTTGCTAATTTTCAACGTCAATCGTCAACTCAATTTGCCGAGCTAGGTAAGCGGTGAGCGCAAGCTGAAAATCATTATGCTGCATGTCTTTTATAAACAAGACATATTGTATTGTTATTATAGTGCTACCTTGGGATATAAAATGTTTCAATTTTTATTACAATGGAACTCAGGTATAATGTGAAATGTGAAATGTATACGTAATTGGCCACTCCCCATCGGGGCTTAAATGTGGAATATTCTCCATTCAAAATATTTCCTTGTTTCTGATTGGTTTAAACCTCAGACATAATTCACAATAACCAGCTGCTGTTGACCAAATTTGGAAAGAACTTTGTCATATTGAACCAAAGACGTCAAAAGTGGAGCCCGCTGCAGATTATTAAACCGTTGACCGAAACAACCTGGGGATGAGGTTGTGTTATTTTTGGTTAGCAGAAAAACAAAGAGCAAAATGGCGAAGCTCCTTCAAGAACGGAGATATTTTGAATGAATTCTTCATATGCTACTCAGCCTCGTGCAATAATTGCTAAATCTCACTGAGGGCCAAGTCTAAAAAGCGTCCATTGAGTGGTTTTTAATTTCTGCCCAATTTAAGAATTAAGGGGGCAGTAAAATAACCGCCACTACCCGTTGACTTTCAGGCCAACGTTTCTGAAAGTCAAACGGAGTGATTTCTCCGAGATTTTCACTCGAGATAATTATATGTTATAAGAGTCATTTAAGACCAGAATACCATTTAGTGAAGTATTGTGGACATTGTTTGCAATAACATTTAGAACAGCCTTGTTTTTATTGTATTTTGACACCTTGAAGCTTCACTAGTAATTTTCTCGAAAACGTCATTTCATTATGGCGTCATTTCGCTGCTATATTAACTCAGATCCTGGTGAAATGTGTCCCATTTGAAACTTTCATCTTTCTCCAGCACACCAGTAACGGTTGATTTTCTGTTGAATTGAGAATGGTGGTGCTCTAGTCGCTCAAAGTTGAACAGTATCGTTACTCGAAAATCCGATCGAACCACCTTGAGTTAAACTTCCCGCAATCTCTGAGCTTTGAGTCTGCTCTTACAATTTTTGTCACAATAGCTGAAGAGTTGAAGTCTAGTTTTAAATTCTGATTTAATTCTTTAATTACCTGTAAACGTTGGTTATATTTTTATAGCTGTGAGTGTCTACACAGAAGCTTTGAAGGCATCTGTAAAAAGCCAAACAAAGTTCCAGCCTGAACTCAGTCGTGGCCTCTGCAACTATTTGTAACGTTAAAACAGATGACATATTCACGGATGTTCTCATACAACATGGTACCGTAGAAAGGTCCTCAATAAGGAAGTCATGGGATCAGCTAGAATTGACCAGCTGCATTATTTTTGGCAAACCAGTGGTGGTATACCAGTAAAACACTTGGAATGAATCAATGAACGAAGGAACGAAGGAAGGAAAGAAGGAATGAATACCTTTATTGAAGTGTCAAACTAAAATAGTTGTAAATAACCACTAAATGGGGACACTCTAAATAAATTAAAATTAAAAGTAATAAAACTATTTACAATTGATAGATAAAACGAGTATGAAATATTTACATGTGCGTGATTGTTGAGTGTGGCTTAGAACTATTTACAAATACATACATAGACTAAATAAAAAGCTAACACTTTCTGGACTAAAACGTATCGTTGAATTACTAGAGAGAGAAAGCTGTTCCGCTATCATACTTAAGTTTTCCGTTGTTCAATTGATTAAATGTACTGATTGCATCAGTGGATTTGTATGTAGTAAATTGAAAGAATTATGTATGAGTGATAATAGTATCACTGATACCGGTGTTACCAGTCTATGTGACGTCTTAAAGAAAGCATCCAAACTATAAACTAACCACACCAGATCTGAGATATAACTAGTGTATCTAAAAGATAGTAATACTGCGTCACATTTTGTTAATACTGAGTGTGATATTATTTGCATTGAGGAGAACTACGATCGTGGACAAAATTCCTTGGGACGCTTGTGTAATTGCAATAATTGTCTGTGTTTTTAAAATGGAGTTTTAAAAAAAAGCACTGTTTTCCGTTTCAAAATGCATTGCTTCCCCCCTCCCCCCCTCGCCCCCCATACAATGTTGAAAATCTAGAGAAATAGAGCGTGTACACTTGTCCAACATTGTAAGGGGGGGGGGGGGAGGGGCTGAACAAGTGTAGATGAATTCGCGCCTGACTGTTTGTTTGGCGCGTGTGAAAAAAGCGCCACAAATGTAAATTTGTCCCAAGACTTTTGTCCATGATTGTCTGAATTTAAGTTAAGAAATAAAATGTCATTTTTCAGTGGTTTTCTACATTCTAAATGTATTTGTGCTAGACTCTGTGAATAGATCGTTATACAATGACTGTTTCTGAGCTATTTCGTGGTTTATTAACGCATTTTGTTTTCTTTTCTTAATTTTTCTCCACGCGAGGTGTAAATCGAAATTTTCAGTGTTTATCTCAGAATGGCGCGTGCGGTATTCCAAGGGACAAACATGGTTAACGCTAAAAGCAGCAACGGGCATTATAGATCATGGTGTAAAGACAAGAATTTCTGTC
Organism: Platygyra sinensis; assembly: GCA_019787425.1. Classification (NCBI taxonomy): domain Eukaryota; kingdom Metazoa; phylum Cnidaria; class Anthozoa; order Scleractinia; family Merulinidae; genus Platygyra; species Platygyra sinensis. Next base: position 25,707 of record JAHPZR010013386.1, read on the forward strand.
GAACAGCGAGCAAAAGCCTTGGTTTTTAAGAAAAACAGAAGGTCTTCACCCCTGGAAATCGCGCGGAAATGTCAAATCTTGAAGTCAACTGTAGCATGAATAAGTGATGCATGCAGGCAGTGAGCGTGCATCGCAAACACTACTTTCACCCAAAAGGTACCGAACCAAGCATTTGAAGGTTGTTTCCAGCCATTGGGAGTCATTTCCCTTTGTTTGTTTACGAAATGACATTGTGTGACATTTTTTGATGTCAAGCGCAATGAATTGGTCCCTTTTTATTTGCATAACTCAATGGTTCTCAGCCACGGTACTCATTTTAAAACTTTAAAATCTGCCTAACTATTCCAAAAGCTCACATTTAAGACGTGTTGAAGTCAACTGTATTTGGAAATCGATCTTCCACACCTTTATTGCTGGGAAAAACTTAATTTTGAGCTCTGCAAACACGGTTCTCATTTTTCATTGTTAAGAATTGTTTTAAAGTGAACTCTTCTACACTGGATTTAGTGAGAACCGTTGCATTCACTGCCAGCGTGCTGTGACATGACTTTTGTGTACTTATTTCCAAAAAGGACCATAACTGTCGTGTTGAAAATATATTTTGGCTGGCATTCTTAGTCGATACTTTGAGGAAATTGAATTAACACTGTCTTTCTTCGCCGCTGAGTATTGCGCGATGACCAGTGAACGCCGACGTCACTACCCGAAGAGTAAAGCGCCTCACTATATTTGTACTCACTGAAACAAGCTGTAATAACTGTTAAGGTGATCACTAAGATTGGCTTAAATACCAGATTTGTCGTTTAAATATTGAAGTATCTGAAGAACTGTACATTAATGTTAACAGTTCGTTACGTATCCAAATCAAGCGACTCCATTATCACTGCCATCACATACAAAAGTTTCTATATTATGTGAGATCAACACCTTTCCCGGCGGGTCCAAAACCATTAAAAAAAATACGGAAAAGCCAGGTAAAAGCTCCAAGAAATGCCTGTCTTAACTCAGATATTCACACTCTCGGGTCCTAAATGCATTTAGGGCCAAAAAACATCGTAATTGTGCATTTTTCCATGAGACGTAAAAACCAGACAATCGTGGACAAAATTCCTCGGAACACTTGTGTAATTACATTAATTGACTCTGTTTTTAAAACTCCGTTTTAAAAACTGCACTGTTTTCAGTTTCAAAATGCATTGCTTCCCCTCGCCCCCCATACAATGTTGAAAACCTAGAGAAATAGAGCGTGTACACTTGTACAACATTGTAGGGGGTGGGGGGCAGTGGCTGAACGAGTGTAGATGAATTCGCGCCTGATTGTTTGTTTGGCGCGTGTGAAAAAGCGACACAAATGTAAATTTGTCCCAAGACTTTTGTCCATGATTGTAGATTGAAGAGCACCCTTCCCATCCAACCTGTAAAGTAACCACACTAGATCTGAGTTCAATGATACCGGTGTTACCAGTTTGTGTGACGCCTTAAAGCATCCAAGCTGTAAACTAACCACACTATATTTGAATCGTGATGAGATCACCGATACCGGTGTTACCAATCTGTGTGACGCCCGCATCCAAGCTGTAAAGTAACCACACTACATCTAAATCGTAATAAGATCACCGATACCGGTGTTACCAGTCTGTGTGACGCCGTAAAGCATCCAAGCTGCAAAGTAACCACACTACCTCTGATGTAACACCGATGCCGGTGTTACCAATTTGTGTGAAGTGAGGAAAGTAAACAATCTCTCAGAAATCTTGTTAAACAGCACAGCCCAGGTTTTGAACTAGAAATGTAAATAGCCTCTAGAAAGCGTATCAAATGTCAAATGTGCACCTTATCAATTTTCTGAGTTGAGAAAAAGATTTTTTGATATAAAGAGCTGCTGCTTGAGAGCATTGACAATGTTGCGACAGCGACTATTTTGGTGCATTGCTCATATTTTGCCTTAAGATACCCTTTTGTAAACTGTTTTCAAAAATCATAATTTTAAGTTCTAGCGCTTTTTTGTTTTTGAAAAATTTTCGAACGTTTGAAAATCTGGCCAAACTGTTTTGCCGCCCAGTGGAATGCGCCAATTGTATAAATTTGGCGAATGTCTCTGTCCGAAAGAGGTGATAAAGAACAATGTCGTTTTATAGTAGGTGGATTGACAATGTTTGGAAATCGCGCTCTTGCGCTGGCGCTTTGAAAGAAAACCCCATCAACCTAACATTTTCTGAAAGCTTAATAGTTATGAATACAATCATATGTTTAATTTTTCTAAATAGTTATTGTCGCAGTGATATAAAAGAAATACCCAGAAACACTGCTTTGCTTAAACTGGTTCGCCTCCGCGCGTGAATCTTCGGAGCGGCGTGATAAACATCGGAAATGTTTTCTCGGCGATTTTCCAGATGTGGTTTGGGTTTTTTTCTACACCCTCCTTAAGTTTGATGTTCTGAACGCGGGTGTTTCCTTCCACTAAAGAGGCCATAACTCTAACGGAAGCGAAATTAAACAAAGCCCGACACCTTTTTTCGAAGGAGGTAATGGTGAACATACCTGCCGATTTTCAGCCAATACCGTTGGAAGACAGGCGTAAACGAACTAAAAATGTTCATCCTTATGTGCAGTTTTGTTTTATCAAGAAAAAGACGAAAAACCTTTTGCGAGATCGGTAAGATTAGGTGTTAAAAATCCCCTCCGCGCTGACAGATGTCGGCATGGGTCAGTTTACCAAAACAATGGGTCATGACAACTTGAAATAAACAGACGTCTACGTTGCAGTGAAATCGTCTGAGAAGCGAAAAACTACTCAAGTTTAAACAGGTTTGTATTTAAACTGCCGTGATTATTTCGTCGGCGGCATTGGTATTATGTTGTTCGAGTTTAGACTTCTTCGTCCTCCAGACATTTTCTGAAACCATATATCCCTCATGAAGCCAAAAAGAGGAAATTTCGAGGTCTATATCGTCTACATCTACATCTGCGCTTGACTCGATCTCTCGTTGTGGAAGTTTCGGAATCGCGTCCGTTCTCCAGCAATTTCGTGCGACTAGCACTTGTTGTATTTTGACCTTCAGCTTCATTGGCGGGATTTGTGTCCTCGAGTTCCACATTCGCTCAGATCAGGAGCTAAAGATCTTGTTCGACGCTGAACTTGCTGGTTCCACCAGATTTTCGCCTCTTCGGCTTCTTCGGAGACGAAAGTGGGCAAGAAGTTTTCTTGCGAGTTTTCGTCCTGACATAAAGAAAATTTGACAAGAACGAAAGCTTGACTTGCGATGAAACAATCACATCGAGAACGGTTCGCGTGCGCAAATAAAATATCACACCGCAATTCGCATTACATGTGACAACTGGCGGTGAATTTAAGTTGGCTCGAAAGGGTTTTTTGTTGCTGCAGTGTTTGTGAAACGATGGAAGATTACAAATATGGATATTTAATAGTGTGGGCAAACTATATGTCTCCTTGCAACTCTATTGTTGGGCTATACTTTGAAGGTACTTGTGACGTCATATCAGTTACCATGGCAACGCACAAGGTCCACAAAAACGTCCACTAAATTTCAGTTTTTGTAAATTATCTGAAAAACTAATTCGGTGACCTATCATTTTTATTTCTTTATTGGAAAGTTCCCTAAATTCTTTAAATTTTCAGACAGTATGGAAAAAATTTATCTAGTAAAATTAGATATATTCAAAGAAAATGCGATTTATGGCTTACAGGAAGTTTTACTAGATAATTTCCCCGAAAATTTTATATTTGAACTGCCATCGTGAATGGTGCGTGCATGCAAAAAATCAAGATAGGTCACCGAGCAAAATTTGGAGCTAGAAACAAATATTTTCTGCAGGTTTTATTTCCGGTTCGCGCGATTTTACGCAAGAGTTAAGGTGGTTTAACACAGTTTTTGATACCTCTGTTTCATTTACCTTTGCTTCTAAATCCCTTGATCTTTTGGTCGCCAAAAATGGCAGCAAGCAAGTTAACAACACAAACTTCAACTTTTTGATAATTAAACTGTCGTATGTGCCGTTGCCATGGCAACATGATTAATTATAAACAGGCGTTTAAAATCGGTTTTGTTTATTTGCAGAAAATCTAGTCATTAGATTTTCTTTATAATTTGCATGCAACAAGCTTGTAACGATACTCACATGTTAGCGCTATTTTAATAATAATTTAACAAACAGATCTTTAATTATTCCTTGTTGAAGGTTCACTGGCATATCTTGAATTTCCTTTGTTAAATTTTAATTTTTTTGATCCTCCAGTTACTTATTTCCTAAAGTATTTTCGTTCTAAATTTCGTGAGATTCTAATGAGTGGTTCTCGAGAAATAGGCGTATTTCCGAAAGTCAATTTTTCACTCAATCGCAATTTTTTCGACTTACTACGCATGCGCTGCATTTAACTGGGTTCCTTCGGTAACAAACAAAAGCTGAGAATTGCTGGTTTCTTTGCATCGTTACTTTTTCTAACATACCCCTGTAATAAAAGAGTAAAACCATCAATACAGTGTTCATTTGTGAAGAAAAATAGTACATGTACAGACAGCGCGGACATTGAGCAAATAAAACGATCGCTGTATTGATGCCATGCTTGTTTTTATGCAATACTTGTGCGCGCGCTGAATTGCGTTAGCATGAGCGCGCGCGAAAACTGTGTACGGTAATACGGGCAACATTTTTCTTCAACTTGTCTTGCAACATTGTTGCATTGCAAGTTGAAACCCCCTGTTGCTCGTATTACCACGTTTTGACCAACTTGTCTCGCAACAAAATAAAATGTTGCAAGTTGAGGCAAAATGTTGCACAAAGTAGAATCGAGTTCTGCTTTCTGCAACAAATTTTAGTTTTGCTGCTCGTGTTACCACTGAAGCTTCAACTTGTCTCGCAACAAATTTGAATTCAACGCTAGTGATTGGCTTTCGCGAAGCCCAGACACGCGGCAAAAAATAAAAAAAAACATGGCGGACTGTGAAGACAGCCTGAACTCGAAGTAGACCAGTATTAAACTTTCAGAAATTAAATCATATTTTTTTCTTGAACAAAGACCTCGAGGGCTATCATAGTCTTTGGAACACTTCGTTTGTCCCTTCAAAACAAGCCGCAGCAAAAAGCCAAAAGGGTTGGAAGAACTCTCACAAAAAAACAACTTTTCGTCTAGCTATCTGAAACGAAACTGAGCTTCATACTGAGAGAACTTCGCTGCAAGGAAAACTAAGAAGAAAATGACGGCCAGAAGTCGAAGTGAAAGTTCGTCGAAATACTAAAATATATGAAAGGAGTCGCCATCTTCAATTACACAGGATTGACCAATTATACGTGTAGAATTCTGCAGACTTGCAACACTGTATTTTGCTGCGAGACAAGTTGGTCACAAACGTGGTAATACGCACAACAGAGGGTTTCAACTTGCAATGCAACAATGTTGCGAGACAAGTTTAAGAAAAATGTTGCCCGTATTACCGGACCTTAACTTCCGGTGTGCTAATTTGGATTCATTCAGCTGACGCGTTTGTCTTAGTTATGGCGTGTGTAGATTGCGCGCGCGCGTGCAGCTAAAAACCCTTTCGAGAGTTTTTAGCTGCGCGCGCGAGGCTCGAAAGGGTTTTTAGCTGCACGCGCGCGCGCAAACTACACACGCCATTACTATGATGCACGCGTCAGCGGAATGAATCAAAATCAGAGAGAGCAGAGTAGAGAAAATAGGTCTTTTAACACGTTAATGCAAATGTGAACGGTAAATCTCTTCCAAATTGGTTTTGGTTACTTTTCTTGTAACCCGTAAAACGATCGGAAGGAAAAAAAACCTCCTTATCACAAAGAATACGTCCAGATGGAAGCCGGTCGTTTCGCATGCGTAGGAACTCGATTGGGCGCGCGTGAACAACTTCGCGCATGCGTAAAGTGGGATCTAGTCGACCGTGACTTTTTCATATTTTCCAACTTCGTGCGCTAATATTTTCGCTTCCAGTCAAGTGAATTTTTTTCAAATTTTGGTGACAACTAAGATCAATCGGATGCATATATACCTGGAGTTATGAAAACCGGGTCAGCAAACCTTAACTTTTTGTGTAACTTTTCACAACTTCCCCAGTGTCTAATATTAGCTTGTTTACTGCTTGTTTACTAGGGGGGGGGGGGGAGAATCCTTAATGGCAGAAGCTTGTAGAGCTTACCTAGCCTGAAATGTTATCTTTTATTTTGTTTAGCCCAACCACCCCCCCCCCCCTCCCTCCCTCTCTTTGCCCCTTATCCACTTGGTGTTAAGTTTTACCCAGGCTACACTCGGCTGAATGTTAGTTTCGCGCGGTATCTCGGAGATGGCGTTGTTCAATTAGCTTTCCATAACTGCTGTCTAAAGGAAGTCTGCCGGAGGACATCATTAAGTCCAATGAAGGTGCAAGTCGAACGATTTGCTAGCAAGCGTCGTCCATTATCGTGCATGAAGCCGTCCTGAGATGTATTTTTGGGTGCGGGACGTGATTTAGTCCCGTTTGGACACGCTGCATGTGACGATAATGTGTGCTTGCTTTAGACAGCAAAGAGCCTTAGCCGCATCAATTTAGGGCTTAGAGGTGCAATGTAGCAGACATTTCTAGCTGCTGTTGGCGTTATTTGGCCTGAACTTTGATGCGGACTAAGACTGTTGTAGAGATGAGATTCTACTTCCTCGCCGCTTGAAATCGAAGTACATCCGGGACATTGCTATTTGCGAGCAAAACATGGCCACGAACAGTGTCAAGGAAAGCACGTCAAAGGCTGATCGATCGTGAGTAAACCTTTCATTTCCTTGTTTTATCAATTTCAGGCGTTTTCGGCCAAGCTAACTATCAGACATGTCTGTAATTCGCTAGCGCGGGGGAGATTATTGCTGTGGTTTCCGGTCGGTAATTGACCTGCTGACAGCATGCGGCAATTAATTATGTCCGAGTTTGTTTGAAGTTCAAGCGATTCTCCATGTAAGAAGCTCTTGCTCAGTCCATTCAGGACGATTTAGGCCTTTAGAAAGCTATAGATCAACTCTCCGCTGTGGTTTTGATATGTGTACGTTCGTGTTTATTTAGACTCGAATTTCATTTTAATGCACTGCTAATTAAATTGTACAATTCGTGATTCAACTAAAACAAAGTGAATTTAGACTCCCTGGCCTCGAAAGGCATACAGAAAAGTTATTTCCTTTTTATTTGAACTACGATAAGCCTTGTGGAGAGCTAGCTCTAGGAGAGAATTGTATCAAGATTATCAGTCAGGACAAGTCAAATTCTCTAGGTATGTTTCTGGAAATACAGAGAGATATTAGGCTGAAATGTCACGTAACGCGTCGTTTATGCTGACATGTAGGAATCAATTCCATGCGAAATCCTGTTGTTTATCGGTCCGCGAAAAAAGTATGGATTTGCTGTCTATTTAAGTTGCTGTGTAAGCCTGAACCAGTGCAGCGAAAGTGTGTGATAGTGTGATTTCCGCATGGTGTTGACAGGTATATGATGTCTTGTTTAAGTGCTGTTTTGCCAAAATAGTCTGTGTCAGGCACTAATATTTTTACGTCGGTGTTAAGCTTAGCTGATCGTACCTTGGAAAAAGCATTTCTCGACTCGGAAAAATTGGATCTAGGTCTAGTTTCAGCGAGCTCTAAAGGCATTGAGCCATAGACCAGTCGCTTGTGCAGACAAGGTGACAAGTTGTGCACTATGTTTAATTTCATTCAGTTTGTTGTCTATTCCATGCGAAATCCTGTAGTTTATCGGACCGCGAAAAAAGTAGTGTTTTGCTGACTATGTAAGTTGCTATGTAAGCCTTATCAGGCACTCTATCGCCGCAGCGAACTGTACTTAAAAATTTCTAGGCTGAAATGACACCGTTTTGAAACTTCGCCGGAAGTCAGGCTACTGAATAAATGTTCTAAAATTTGCGTCATTCTAAACTTCGACTCATTGGAATGCTTCTAGGGACCATTAACTTACTGCTCGGCGTCAGATATAGGCTTTTTTATCGGCCTTTGGACGGATTTTATTGCTTTTAATTGCCAAGTAGTAGAATGAGCCCTTATCTTTGCTAACCCTGTTTTCAAAAATTCAGGTATATATATATACCAATTTTCAAAAAATTCTGTAGGTGGGAAAAAAAATTAAAAAGCAATAGTCGAAAATAAGGTTTTAACTTTCTTCTGTCCTACAGAATTTTTTTAAAATTACATATTTTGGCGATCATTCCTAATAACATGTAATATAGGAGTTTGAGAAGATTTCACCGACCCGTTCTCTTAATAACACGATAGCTTTCGATTTTGGGGGTGCAACTGAATGCGTTATATCGTTGCCATGGTAACAGGTTTTCTGGACAAAATATGATGTAACGATTCTATGACATTTCATTTATGTCTGTGGTAAATTTCATACTGATAAGTTAAACCAAACTGTATTTGGAAAAGAATTTGTAAAACTAGTCTGGGGAAAATGAAAACTATTTCGAGCCACCTTAATTAGAGCTGTCAACGCGCCGTAAGAGATTTAATGAGATTCAAAAACAGTTTTTCTCTTTATCGTAAAAGGTAAAAAAGCTTTTTTCTCCATTCTTTCTGCAAATTATTTTTCTCAGTCTTCTCAATTTGAACAGCGAAAAAAAAGATTTTTCGCATTTTTCGTAAAAATCCGCCTACCACGATACCTTAAAGAAAGACGCTCATTTTTTACCTGCTTTGGCAAGTCACTGATTTTTCTGTTATTGTCCTTTGTTTTTAACTCCCGACATGGATCGACTGAATCGTTTATTTGTTTCATCTTTAAATCGAGATTAGATCGTGATGCAAAATGATTTGCAGGTCAGCTGTCTAATGGTTCGGAAAACTGAGCCACGAGGTTGAAATTAGAGATATTAAGCAATTGAAGTATCCAATAATTTTTAGCCACCCGGAGGCAATTGATGGAAAATTATAATAAGGAAGTAATTGGATTGTGAAGATGTGAGATGCAATATGAGAGCTGTCGAAATTGACGAAGCACAGCTTTTGGTAGAATGGCAAGTATTTGATAACTGTCTTGAGTTACTCCCATTTACTAAAGTTAGATATAGGGATTTGTAAGAGAACGAATTTTTCTCAGCAAATATGCTTTGGGGACAAAGAATGTGACAAATAACATTTTGATCCTTTTTTGAGATAGTCAACGTGTCTTTCTGTGTACAACAAATGTAAATATTAGCTTCTTTATTTAGTCTTGTTCCGCATTCTCTCTTTGAGGGTGGAATTTTCTAATTAGGTTACAAATTATAACAGCGAGCGGTGGTATTGATTGTTTGTGTGATCATCATTGCTAATCCTGTATGAGAGGCTTTCAAACAGCCTGGTAAAATTAGTCTGCAACAATTTGTTATACTGTACTACTATAGTATGTACTTATGCAAAATATGGGAATTTGATTGGCTGAGCTGCTTGCATGTTTATCACTGATCACAAACTAATTATTATCAGCCGTATACTAGCCGTAGCTAACTGTGAGCAGTGGAATATCAATTGTATTTTGCTAATTTTCTTAATAAACTTGAACTTGAAAAAGAATCGGCAAACATTTGTATTCATTGTATTTACGGGAAGAGAAGAGGTTTAGGCCTGCATATTCCCAATTAGGTATGCTAGGTGCCTGCAGTTACACTAACTGCTACAGTAACTGAGCAAACAAAACATCAACTTCCCTTGGAATGGTGGTTCCAGAAATCATTGCAGTGAATCCCAATGGCAGAACATTTTCTACACACGTTCAACACGACCACATACTGGTGATGACAAAATCAAAGTACTGCTTCTTCCATACACAGCAAAACTACAAGTTATGAGAAAGATGATGCCTCCTACAGTGATTTAATTACCTACTGTCATTGTGGACATTGTAAACTGACAATATGATAGGCCATTTTACAGTGTGCTTAGTTACCTGGCGATAAATGTAAGCGAGGCTGGAGGTGACCTTGCTTTGATACAGACCTCTGCTTTTCTCATGTAAGCATAAGAACAACTTGATTTGAATAATAAAAGCAGTGAGGTCTGTATGAAAACCAGGTCAACTACAGCCTCGCTGCCATTCAGAAGCCAGGTCACTAAGCCAGCAACGGTAAAATGGTCTATTCACTACTTGCACAATACCATAATGCACCTCTTTAACCCCCCAAAAATTTTGCATACTCATTGTTTGCAATTTCTCCTGGGACATGAACATGTCCCAAGAGTAATCTAAAACAATGCCTATGCAAATTTTTGAGGGGGGGGGGGGGTAAAAGAGGTGTATTATGGGATTTGTGCAAGTAGAGAATTGGAACATTTGGCCTCAAAATAGTATCCCTTGGCTGAGGATCTTCTTAACTTTTGACCTGACTACTTGATTTGTATTACGACTTCTAAAGTAAGGAGAAATTGTACCTGTTCATGAAAAATGAAAATTTCATTGCTTGGTGCCTATTTTGTAACACACATTGTATATTTTCTAATCCACTGTAAACTTTATGAAGTTGTCTGCCAATTCGACCGGCTGAAACTGTCTGCCGGCCAATTCGAATGAAAATTCAGCAGTATAATTTACAGCATAAAATCAGTTAAATGTCCTTACTAATTGTTCAACAACATATTCTAGCTGCATTGAAAGCCATAACATTAGCACCAACACTCGTGAATTTGTAAAGAAGATGTGTTTCATATCCTCTGTTCAGAATTGAATAACTTGTTACGTGACTTTTCAATTGACACCAACTTGGTATCATCTTAAAGCTTACCGTCATCTTAGCCCATCTCAATGGCTTCTACACGCATCTCAACGCAACTACTATCGAAAACGTTCCCTTAAACATCGTGCTTTAACAACATAGACACTCGAATTGGTTCTTCCGGAAGTGAATAACTCGTCGCGTGACTTTTCAATTGACACCAACTTGGTATCATTTTAAAGCTTACCGTCTTCTTAGCCCATCTCATTGGCCTCTACACCCATCTCAACGCGATTACTGTCGAAAAATGTCCCTTGAACATGGTGTTTAAATAACATACACGATCTTCAAGTGAGCCCCCATGTTTTGCATAACCATCCTTACAAGATATTAATGTGATCAAGTTGCTATTATTTCCAGTTGAGGTAGTTACAACATAGCCTGCAGAACAGGCGTGATTTTTTGCGTATTTCAGGGGAGCAGAGGCGAAAGCGAGGCGAGCGCGAAGCACGAGTTGCGTGCGAGGGGAGGAGCGCTTTTTAGCGATCCTTCCCTCGCACGCAACTCGCGCTTCGCGCTCGCCATGCGCTCGACTCACTTTCGCCTCTGTTCCTCTGAAATACGCAAAAAATTACGCCTGTTCTACAGGCTAGTTACAACAATGCTACTTTAGAGACCATGTGTGTAGCTTTCAAAGAGACAAATCCTTGACACACATATATGAGGGGGGTTCTGTGGCAGGGGGGATTTCCCGCCGGCTCGCTTTTCTCGCCGCCGAGTGATAACCCCCCTGCCACAGAACGCCCCCTCATATATGTGTGTAATGGCAATCTTTTTTGACACAGAATTATTTTTCATTTGAACAAATGTCCCGTCTGTATAAATGGGAAGAGGAAGAAAAGGTTTGTTAGAACAAAGCAAAAAGAGGGCGAAAGATCAGAAAAGTTTTTCACAAAGAAATGCGCGGCTATGGATTATTTTTACGCGTCAAACAACGCAAAAAAAAAAATTATTTACAAGAAGAAGCTGTTGAAATTATGAAAAAAATGAATCCACAACATCTTGTCAATACTGTTTTGCCAAATGACGACTGGCACGTGAAGACTTCTACCACAAACGCATCTGGAAGCTGATTACCTGTGAATAAAAAAATGTTCGGCTTACGCCGTAAGCCATTAATAATGCAAGTTCAATTTACGCCTTAAGGTGATTCCCGGGTTTTGCATTGCGCATTCCTACTGCGCACGATTTTTGCGTCATCAGCATGAGCGCGCGCGCGTACAAAACATGAGAGATTCCCCTCAAACTACGCTCGATAGCGAGATAAAAGCTCTTTTTCTCTTAAATGGTGAAACAGAGAATTAACTCTGAAGTGTAAATTAAAGTGCTACTTAAACCCATGAATAACCCACTGGGCGTTAGCCCTGATAAAGGGAAACAGGGAACCACACGAGGCAAAGAAAAAATCTTTTGACCTCGGTGGGAATCGAACCCACGACCTCCGGATTAGATCTACCGTTACTCTGCCGACTGAGCTACGAGGTCGCACAGAGAAAGTCGGGGACGATTTTAGATGGTGAATCGCGGCGAAGAGAAAGTAAGGGTACATATGAATGTTGTGCCGCGTAGCACTGGGAACACAAATGGTGAAACAGAGAATTAACTCTGAAGTGTAAATTAAAGTGCTACTTAAACCCATGAATAACCCACTGGGCGTTAGCCCTAATAAAGGGAAACAGGGAACCACACGTGTGGTTCCCTGTTTCCCTTTATTAGAGCTAACGCCCAGTGGGTTATTCATGGGTTTAAGTAGCACTTTAATTTACACTTCAGAGTTAATTCTCTGTTTCACCATTTGTGTTCCCAGTGCTACGCGGCACAACATTCATATGTACTCTTTTTCTCTTAAACGAGCACGGTGACCCCCACTTTTTTTTATAAATTCAATGAGAACAATATCCGCAATAACTGAGAAAAAAATTGGAAGAAATCTATGGCTACTTTTTTGGCAAATGAAATAAATGCTACAGATAGAGACGTAACGGGCCCAATAGAGCACGTCCAAATTATGTTTGCTTTAAAGGATAAAAATATCAGTTAATAATGCAGGGTATTTGAAGCCATTTTTTCTGGGACATAGATGAATAAGCAATCAAAGAAAGTCAAACTCTGTGTGATATAACACGCGGCATTGAAAAATAATCGAACTTATTTGTTGCGCACTGAGATAACCAAAAGTCACCAAAATAACCATATTTGTCAGCATCGTGGCATCAAAACAAGCACGGTGACCCCCTCTTTTTATTACGTTTTTAACATCTACTTGTACTGTAATGACACCATAACAAGTTTCATCGGAAATCTATGGCGGGTTCTTTTACTCGGGAATCACCTTAAGCCATTAACAATGCAATTTCAGCTTACGCCGTAAGGTCATTCCACTGAAATAGAACCTAAACTGAGATTTTTCTCAAACTTTGACAATTGATTGTTTACATTATAGGAACTTAAATTTGGAAATCAAAACGAGGGATCCCCATATTCGTTTAGGAGCAACAGCACCTTGTTTATACCATATAAACCCCTATAATAGCACCACGATTGCTTGCCAAATTCACGTTTCCGACGATTGTTTTTTTCTCAACACTGAGAATTGGCCCATATTTATTTTACATAGAGAAATTTACTAATCAAATCAAAACGACAGAAAAAAAATGATGGGTCACCGTAGTCGTTTTCGAGAAAATGACGATTTACCTCTTCGGCGAGGTCCAGTCGTAAAGAAAAAGCCGCCATTTTTTAATGCGCGCGCGCTAATCACGCGTAAAATTATGCGCAGTAGGGATGCGCAATGCAATACTGGGGAATGACCTTAATAATGCAACGTTTAAGCTTACGCGTATAGTAAGCCATTGAAATGCACAAACATTTTCATTCACAGCGAAAGAACTATTCGATTACGGCGAAATATACTTATTCATTTTGACAGAAAAGCTTGTCTTAACGAACGTTTTACAGAATCAAACAGAGAAAGTCCTTTTTCTGTCATTCTTCAGGGCCGCAAGTTCGCGCTGTGTACTCTTCTGAAGCAAATAGCAAATGAATTGTAATTTTGCTTGTGACACAGGCAGCGAACTTTTGAGAAACACGAGATGACATTATTTACACGAGAGTCAAGTTCTCAACAACTTCACGTGTAATATCTCGCACGTGTCTCTGCCACTCGGGCGTGAAATATTCATAGGCAAGAAACGTGACCAAGTGAAAACAAACGATCATGTTTTAATTATATGAAAATAAAGCCGTGAATTTTCAAATGTTAATTCAAACCGGCGGTGATGGCATTTATTTTTTTTCGATAATCTGCTTCCACCTCGATGCGAAGGTCTTTCTTGATCTTCTCTACATCTGGCGAGTCAGTTTAGCCCTGACGGCGTTTTTCAGCACGTTGTACTGCGAATATTCAGTCATAATCATCTGAAACTCGCCGTCAGATATTTGGTTGTCTGAAAGAGCCTTCGAATGTAGCCAATCAACAGTGTCTCGCTTCGCAATGGCAAGGGTGACAATTTCTTGATGTTGGTTTATCTTGGAGTCAAGCTTTTTGCTGGCGATGATCAGACCAGAAGAAGCCAAAGCGAATCCGCCACCGACACCACCAAGAGGTATTGTAGCCGGCAGACCGACAACAGAAAGCGCAGAACCAAAGCTTGCACTCGAGAAAATGGCAGAAAGAACACTGGAGCTTGCGGCGCTCAAGTTTACAACCTTCTTGGCACGCTTATATTTTTTTGCAACCGCCCGATAGTGGTCGACCTCTTTGTTTAGAGCGGCTGAAATTTCATTAACTTTTTGAAACCTGAAATCGGGCTGTATTTGTGGATACAAATGTGAATCTTCGTGAGGTGCAGACGGAATGATCATAGACATCCTATAAAAAGAAATTAATTTATTTCCAATTCGAATTCAATAGGCATACCCTTGAAGTCAAACAGTTGACCGTCTTGATCTTTAACGCTCAAAGTGATACTATTTACATGTGAATCTGTCGAAAACTCACGATATGGATGCTATGGAGAAGAATCATATCTGACTTTTTCATAAGGCTTGCCTCTTACGTCAAACTTGGCTAAGAGATCTGACTTTTTGCCGTTGAATAGATTGTTATTTCTATCAATCTTATCACAGTGAATGAAGTACGATGTTGGTGATATCATGCGTTTTATGAAAATTACTAATTGTTTTGGCTCTTGGCTAATGTCAAGCAAATTGGCTAGATTAAGATCCGAATCTAATTGGTTTTTGATCATGATTTGTTATCACAAGCTGGCCAAGGGACGAATAAGTTTCTGCGCTTATTTCATGTAAATGTTGTTTGAAAGCTTCCACCATTGTTTTAGCCAAGGTTTCTAGAGTGTAATGTCCAGGGGCTAAATCTGAAGATTTCAATGTACTGATAGATTCAACTATTGAGACTTTGCTTCTATTTTTAAGCTTATCCCAAGAGTTGTACAAACTGCAAGACAGCAGTTTCATGGAATGTGCTTTGGGTTTAGGCTCGTCAAAGTAGAAGGTTTGGCCGTTAGTTTGCGCGACAATAGTGAGCACAACCATTTTAAATATAATATATAGACATTCAAAAGGATCGGATCGCAAAATATATGCAAACGCCAGAGGCAAAAAATAAATCGAGCGTGGCTAAAGACAAGGCTTGGCACGGTTCATTAACCAGTTTCCGAACGCGGATGTGACAAAATTCGTTTCGCAGGTTAGCATCGATGATAACAACAACTTTAGCGTGAAGTGTTTTTCAAAGCGGGCCATGACTTTCTGCAGAGCGTGTTTGGCTCTGACAGAAAATATTGGAGCAAGCAGATGAGGACCGCACTCGGTATAGACGGCGTGTCAGGCTTTCCCTATCAACTGTCGCCGCTGAAAAACAAAACAGCGTTACCAATTCCTGCGATCGATTTCACAGAAACAGCGTCAAGCATTGCTGAAATTTACAACATAGGGAACAAAATTTATGCGACGCCTGACGAATCTTTTATCATTAAATTTCGCGACATATTCAAAGAAACCAGGCTCAAGCACGCAACATCAGCTGAAGCAAAAACCTGGCTAAGAGGTCCAAACATGAGATACTGGACTCAACAGCTGAAGTTTGCGGTGTTTTGCGCTACGCAGGGTTGTGGTATTTCTCGCGAAATATTTGAAAGCGGAGTCTCTCTTTCACCACAGATAAGAGCTTTCTATAAGTTTCACGTGTATTTCACGGTCAGGCGAATTCTTTACCAACTAGGTGGCATACAGAACATAAGCGCTTTGCCGGGAGACCCCACATTCAGCCAATTTAACAACCATTATGACGTGGCCTCTTACAAAAGGATATGCGCCGAGTTCGGGGTTGACCCATCGAGCGATTTTCGCTTCACACACGGCAAAAACAACGGCCTTGGAAACGTTTACATATATGTGCAAGGTGCGGAAAAAACAGAATACGAATATCCAGGGTATAATAAATTCAGTGATGAAGGCGGTAAAGCGATCAAAGGAGATTTGATTTATTACATTGAGCTAGACGTTTCTACTCCGTATGACTGGTTTGCCCCCAAAACAGCAGCGGGACTGACGCAAGCAGGGCTTTCACGCATAAACCAGTCAATCGAGGCGTTTGTTTACTGCATCTTAGGAGCGCAGGTGAATGTAAGGAGCAGCATCCTTGGAGCAGGCGGAAGAGCAAAAGAGGCTCAGACAGAGTTTTTGACGCTGATGGAAGACGCAATCAGACAGCCCGACTTGGGGCAAAGCGTGCAAAGATACCAGCTCGCAGTAGATCAAGCGAAGGTGAGGCTAAATCTTGCAGTGTGTCCTGGAGCTTGGCTGATTGGCTGATGCCAGCAAGAATGATAATCAACACAGAAAGCGTAATTGGCTACAACAACAAGCTGAAGCAGGCGGCCGCAGGAATGATACCAGGAGTAAACAACAGCATAAATCTTGGCACAAGAAAAGCAGGCTTAGTATTGATGGATGGTGGGCCGTCAAAAATAAACCCGCCCAATAGCCACCCTTTAAACCCGATCCACAAAGCTGCTATGGCTGCACAAAACCCAAAGCCAGACAAAGCTAAAATGCCTGATTTACATTCAGATGAAACTGAGGAAACCTTTTCAGAAAAAACGCCGCAGCACGAAATGAACAAAACCGCGGTAATTGTTGGCGTAGTTGGAGTCGTGGCCCTTATATTTATTATTGCAACGCGTTAACGCCGCCTTAATTTGTTGACAAGAAAAGCAACGGCCGCCAAAATCAAGAGCCATGTATGCTCTGCAAGAAAGCCGATGGCTTGACCCGCAGCTTTGAAAAGAAACATCACGATTGAGCTGATCAGCCCGGGCAGCGCAGCAGCAGCTTTTGCACCAAGAGTTTTGAGACCGTTTGCGATTTGTTTGCCCATGGCTTTCAAAGCGTTGGTGATTGCGCCAACAACAGCCCCGATTGTAATGCCGGCGGCAAGAAAGATCGACGCCACAGTCACACCATAGTTTTTGAAGATCTCGCGGACCCTCTCTCGGAGAGGCATGGCAGCTTCTATTTCTTCGATCTGATTTTGCAGCCTCGCGAGCTCTTCATTTCGAGCCGCAACTCTTTCTTCAGCAGCTTCTTTGTCGAATGATGAGGCAATCTCATCTTGAATGATCGCCTGGTCTTCTTCGTTTAGCCGCTGAAGATGGCTTTCCTGTTCTTTCAGATCATCAAAAGTTTTTGTGCTGTTAAGCCTTTCTTCCATGTCGTTTCTTTTTCTTTCTTCTTCAGAAATACTTGTTTGAAGTTGGTCGATCTTTTTCTGGCTTTTCAATTTTTTTGAAGATCCTCTTTCTCTTTTTTCAAATTTTTTAAGAGCTGTTTTTTTCTTTTTATTTCTGCTTCATATTCTGGTCCTTGGTTTTCTTTAAGCTGGTCGATACTAGCCTGCTCTTTATTTATCCTTTCATCTAAAATCTGCATCTCTCCATGTTTGCCTCTTAAAATTTGTTAATCCCTCCTTTCTTTTTCTAATTCTTTTTGTCTTTTTCTTATCTCAGAGCCTCTTTGACTGATGATATCTTCAGCGGGGGCACCTAGTGCTTTTTTGACGAAAGTCATGTTTAAGAAGCTTTTCTGTAAACCGCTGCCATCATCTAAAACTATTTTGGTCTCTCCACCCCTTTTACCAAGAACCACAATATCCATGGGCTTTTAGGAGGAGAATTTGATTACAAGGTCGTCAAATCTGGCGTTGGGATACCTGGCTTTGATGAAATTTTTTACTTTTTGGATTTGTTTTGCTTTATCTTCTTCGCTCAATGGGTTTACACTTGCATCTGGAATTTTTGTTGTGTCAAGCAACCCCGTAACTGGGTCTTCTCTCAAAGCGTTCAGCCTCATTTGAATTTCTTCATCGGCAATCAAAGGAGTTGTTTCATCATAAGAAGGAAGGCCGCTCTGCTCGTGCATCCTCGTTTGCATTTCGTGTTGCTCTCCAGCGTGCCAAGTGGCCGCAGGAGTTGAAGCCGCACCAGGCTGGAAAGGTTGGGTTGTGTTGACTTCTTGGTCGTCATCATCCCCGCGACCGCTTATATCTTTCATCATTAAATCAAATTGGTCCCCTGTGAATCCACCGCCTTCTGCCATTTCAATATATTTTTCAAAAAGAACTTTTCAATTAAAAGTATATTTCAATTTTTGAAATACAATGTCGGGAATAACACAAATGGACGGCAGCCGCCCAGAAAATTGTCTCAAAAGACGGAGAGGCGTCATACGACTTCCTTCCAACAAAAAAAGAAAAGATATTACGTGCAATGAAATCGAAGGCGCCACGAGCTGTCAAGCGCATCACTTTCACCCCTTCTGAAGCTGGACCCGGCATTATGCTGAATGTTCGCGTGCCAAAGCTGAATGATAACGAGGTCATTGTGCCCGGCTCGCTAGCTCTTCGCTTTGATATCGACATTTCTGGAGGGCTCGCCAATAACTTTCTCGTCCAGAACGTGTCGCGGGCGCTTGTAAGTAAGATGGTGGTCAAGTTTGAGAGCACGATCTTGGAACAGACGGATAACTATAGCACATACAAGATCTTCAGCGACATATTCTTGCCAGGTGAAAAGCAGGACAGCATGGTGCCTGAGGGTATCCAGAGCGAAGATTTGTACAAGATCCACTCAGGTTCGGGGGACAAAAAAACCTCCGGAGTTGCTGCTGAAAACAAACTGAACGAAATTTACGGCACCAAATATCGCATTAATTTAGACCATCAGATACTGACTGACCACGGCGTTTTCTATCCCAAGACCCTGTACAATGACCTTTTATTTGAAGTGACTCTGACATCAGCCGGCGAAGTGGTCAAAGGTTCTGACCCAACAAAGCTGAATTACAAGCCGACTAACATCCAGCTGGAGTATGAAATGATTCGAAGCGAGAAGCTTGCAAAACAAGCCATCAGTGTATACGACAGCGGCAAAGAGTTTTTCTATGACCACGTGAAAAAATACTTAGTGCAACCGATCAAAAGTAGTGAAACGAGAATAAATATCCACGTCAACAATCAAAGCAGATCCCTTAAAGGGATTCTTCTCTTGTTTGTGGAGCCTAGCTTACACTGCTGGGACAAGAGATTCAGAAAAATATGTCTTCCCCGACATTAAAAAAGTCAGAGTGACGATCAACGGCTCACCAAATATGTTGTACAACGAAGGCATAGAAAGCCAGGACATTTGGTCAGAGGTCAGCCGCTTTTTCATGAAAGAAGAAATGAAACCACAGAATATGACTCTGAAAAAGTTCTACACAGAAAACAAGTTCGGGCTTATGATCGATCTGCGCTCAATGGCCAGCCAAAAAATGCATGGGAGTGGCACTCGTATCGTAAACTCCACGGATGGAGTCCAGCTAGAAATTGAGAGAAAGGCCGGAGGTTCAAACATGAACTGCCTTATCTTTGTCATCAGTGACTCTCAGTTTAACATCCAAAATAAACAGTTAGAATCTGTGCAGAATTGAAATGGACCCCGACAATATTCCATTCAATGCTCTTATCGTTGGCCCGACAAACTCTGGCAAGACGCAGTTTCTCGTGAATCAGCTCTGCGGCCCATTCAATGGCAAGTTTGATTACATAGTTCTGATCTGCCCAACCTTTGCATACAACAGAACGCTATACCGGTTTGGTGAGAGAGATCCACGGCTGGAGGTTATCATCTGCGAGCAGCACCAGGTCGAACTCTGGCTGAAAGTGGCTAGTTCTTTTTTCGAAGGAACTAACACTCTCATCGTGCTTGACGACTGCGCCGCATCAAAAGATGTGAAAGGCCGGACAGGGGAGCTTGTCAAGCTCGGATTTTCTGCTCGCCATGCCGGCATCAGTGTGTGGGTGTTGACTCAGCAGCTCTCCAGCATCGCGAAGCCTTTTCGGGAAAACGTGGCAGCCACCGTTCTTTTTTACACTCCATCAGCCAAGACCACAAAGGCAATCTTTGAAGAATACGCCGGCGAGCTTTCTCATTACGAACTGAAGCAGATGATTGCAAGGCTCAAAGAGCGCAAGTTCGCCCATTTGATTTTTTCCCTTCGCCATCCTTTCTCCATTGAGCATAAGTAGCACTATTGCATCATGGAGCAATTCAAAAGGATTGGCGCTTTTCTCGATAAAGACTTCGAAGCTGTATCAAATACAATTCCGCTTGATGACATGAAAAATATGGCGGTTTTTTTCATGAAAGTTATCGAAAAATTTTTTAAGGACAAAACCAATGAATTTTTCAAAGAAGTCAAAAACGGTGAAGACTTCAAAGCTCTCATTGATAAACATGAAGTCGAAAACAAAAATTTCTGGCCATTTTTTGCATTTTTAGTCCACAAAGCTAATCCGTCTGAAAGAGAAATGAGTCTTCAACATCTCTATTGAACAAAAGCAGCACTAATGCAACATGGAGCAACAGTTGCAATTCGAAGAAGCCGAAAAAATATTGAGATGGAGAGACATGCATCAAGGCGTCTACAAATATCACGACATTGAATATCGAGGAGAAAACAGCTATGGAAGACCAATAAGCGTGGTCACTCTTGAATCAAACGAAGGTTTGAAAATGTACTATGCGCCCGCTTCTTTGTATTGGGATCTCAAGAATCGCCGATCAGAAACAAACTTCATAAAATATGAAGGGACGAAAACTTTTGAAGGATGCTATGAGTACCCCGTCTTCAAAATGAATTAATGCCGACATCTTTCTGAAATGAGTTGGATTTGTGATGAAAAAACATAGATAAAAGATCGCAGATCCAACAAAACTTTGAAAAAAAAATTTTTTTTGTCAATTGAAATTAAAAACTCAATGAATATTATGGCAGAACAAAATTATCCAGCTGAAGTCATGGCCTTGCTAGAAGCTGAGCCAACAAGTTCACCAGCACATGATATTCCAGCACTCCGTGAGCAGCTTGCGGTCTTGGTTTCCACAGGCAAATGCAAGGAATCAATCGGCGTGAATCTGACACACGATCAGATGAAGCGGTTGGAAGACAAAGACGTCATGAGACACATCAAAAGGTATGAGGCGTACGTTGGCGCCAAGACAACTGAAACTTTGATTGAAAGCTTTCTTGCGTTTTCTGTGAAAGCACTTAGCATGGTAGTTAGAATAAAAGATTCCGACACTCTACAGAATAAGCTGAAAAATGATTACATTGTCTCAAAGGAGCTGTCTCAAGTGTCTGGTGCGCTTGCGATTAGATGCGGCCGTATGCTCGCACTTGCCAATGCGGTTTTTATCATAGGAGAACATGTCGATTTCAGCAATGAAACACATCACCACCCTTCTCGTGATTCAGACGGCTATCCTCTTACTGGAGTTGATGAAGTACCAAATGCCAAGCAATCCCCACTAACTTCTGAATAATTGCTGAACATTAATTACTAATTCCTCAATTAAATATAATTTTGTCAGTAAATATACATCATGGCAGATTCAGAACCTGTTGACACGACTCAACAAGCTGTTGACACGACTCAACAAGTTACTTCAAAAACTCGAACCACGCAGAAAAACCCAAAAACGTGTAGCTGCCGGCAAAGCTATCGCTGCGAAGACAAAACAGGCTCGCGAGGCACAAAAAAAAAGCTTTAGCTGAGGCTCAGATCATCCTTGCAAATCAAAAGCTTAAAAATGACACTCCTGCGCCTGATCCACCACAGTATGACACTCCAGCGACTGTTCTAGCAACAACACAATGGCTGAGTGTCGTCAGCATTTTGGTTTCATTGGCGGGTATCTACAACAAACGCAAAGAGATCAAAAGCCTGTTAACCAAAAAAGCGCCTCAAGATGTTGATAGCACACCTCCCGCACCTGTTGATGTTGTGCCAAAAAGAAAAGGAGGCATCCGTCCTATGGATTAAAAAATTAATTGAACTTTCTTTTTTATGATAAATGGCGCTGAAATTTAACGCTCTTGATGTCTTCATCAAAACTGCTGCGGTTAGTGGAATAGGTTTGGTCTGGATAAACTTCACATTGAAGGCTTTCAAAATGGTCTGGCACATCATTTCTACTTCGCCAGAAGATTCAAAACCTATCACAAAAGAAATTGTCATGTGTGAAAATTGCCAAGAATTTTTCATTGATGATGGAGAAGACTTAGAATTCGGAAAGTTATTATGCGAGTCTTGCTGTGAATTGAAAAAATAATTTTTTAATATAGCACAATGCCTTTCTGTGAAGAATTTGAAAATTTATTGGAACTTTCAAAGAATGTATTTGTCGTTTGTCTATTAGTAGTTGTTGTGCGAAAATTATTTCAAATTGATGAAGAGATCGAAGAATTATATTCACGGCTTGAAGACTGCGAAGAAAATCATGAATTGAAAAAATGATTTCAAAACTATATCAACATGTCTGACAACAAGCTCGTGAAAACACTCTTGGACGTCGCAACTCTGACTGGATTGGCCGCTGGCATCGGTTGGATTGTAAGAAAGGTCGCGAAAGAGAACTTCACTTCTGACCCCAACTCCAACGTCAATGTCAAGTTCACTTGTGTAATGGCTGGCAGCATCTGGCTGAAAGGCTATCTCCAGGGCGAAAAGATTCTTCCTGCTTCCCTTTGAAAATATAATCTTTTTATAAAATGGCCAGCATTGCGATTATGATCGGTGGCGCGATAATCAATGCAGCAGCTTTCACCGGTGGCAACTATCTCGCACAATATTTGAGTGGCGGCGGAAAGGCGGCGTTAGAAGAAAAAACGCGTCATGACAAAGCCCTCGAAAAATATCAAGAAGATATGGCAAATTACACGCGCGAGCGCACGCAGCTTCTTGACTGGATTGAGACCAACAGAGATATCAAAGATCAGGCGAAGCAGAACTTTACGAACACCGATTACGCGTTCAAGCTCTACAACCAGGCGCACCCAGATTATAAATTAACGACGCCAAAAGAGCCGAAGTTTTCAGACTATTATCAGCCAAGCGAGCAGCAAAAACAGGGCGAGCTTCTTTTTGTTGGTGGTAGTGCAGTTGCGCTTGGTTACGAGGCTTTTCGTTTCCTTTGAACTTTTTTTGACATATAATAAATGGATGCTAAGCTTGCCAAAATCTACTACAGCCCCCAGGGCTACTGGAAAGGGGTTTCTGCAATCAAAAAATTATCAGAATCTGCAAAAGTGCCTGAAAATGTTATCAAGCAGTGGCTCTTCAAGCAGGCTCTCTGGCAGATCTATCTTCCTGCGCCGCGACATGTTTCTCGCCCAAAATTTGATGTGGCGACGCCCAACTCTGTCCACCAAGCTGACCTTCTTTTTGTTCCCCACGACAAGCTTCCTCGTGGAAGAAAGATCTACAAATATGCATTGACTGTTGTCGATGTCGCCAGCCGTTACAAAGAAGCTGAGCCATTGACCTCAAAAGACTCTGCTGAGGTTGCGAAAGCTTTCCGGTCGATTTACCAGCGCAGTCCTTTGACTTGGCATCAGATGCTGCAAGTTGACCCTGGCCGCGAGTTCATGGGCAGCGTGACCCAAGAAATGGAAAAACACGAAACATACATTCGCCGCGGCCGCACTGAAATTCACAGAGACCAAGCTATTGTAGAGCGTTTCAACCGCACGCTTTCAGAGCGCCTGTTTGGCCATCAGTATGCCGTCGAAATGCTTTTGCCTGAGGGCACGCGGTCAACTGCGTGGGCCAAAAGGCTCCCCGAGGTTGTCAGCGCCCTTGACAATGAGGTGACCAGCCTTACTGGTAAAAAGCCTGCAGTTGCAATCAAAGAGAAATCTGTTGCCTCAAAACCGTCAACAAAATATTCCAGGCCTGTTGGATTGAAAGAACAAAAACTTCCTCCTCTTGTCAATGTCAGATATTTGTATCAGCCTGGCGAAATTGAAGGCGGCAACCAAAAGAGCTACAGACCCTATCTGGTCTTTGAAAGTATACCAAGTCGTCAAAAATACCACCAAGCCTAATGAGCCGGTTGTCTATTATTTGTCTGACGGTCCCAAGCGCGGCTTTGTTCGTGAAGAGCTGTTGGTTGTGCCACCTAATACACAGCTTCCGCCCGCCTGATTTCTCTGTGCCCATATGCTAACGTTCGCACGCCGTCATCTGCTATCCAGCGCTTCGTATCAAATGGCGATATTGATATCTTGTTCATACACATTCCATACATCTCGTGGCCCTCACTCCTCAAGATTTTCATTTTGTGCATATATTGTTTCCCCTTGATTAGGGCTTCTTTGTAATGCTCATGGGTTATCTCTTTTTCGATCACATTCTTTTTTACCCCCTTAGCTTCCCTTATATTTTTTTTGCCCGCTTTCAGCACCGAGTACATCTTCGGCCTCAACGCCACCACTTCTTTTATCGCTGAACCCCCGCACTCATCTTTCATCTTGCCTAATACTTTTTTGTTGATGGGGCTAAATAGCGGGTTGTCTTTCGAGTAGTTGCTAGTGTCGTACAGGGGCCAGTCTTCTCTCATGTCGCGGTACCCGTCTTCCGTCTGGATGTCTAAGATCAGGCTGTCCGTGTCTGTGTATATCAGCTCGCACTTCGGCCCGTATCTAGCTTTCAGGTGATTGTAGTAGAAGTCGTACATCAAGATCTTTCTATTCTCGAGAATCGTCATGCCTGTGTACACGGGTTTGTTAAGCACCAGCCTGGTTTTGTTCATGTGAATTCCTGCCATGTCGTTACCAAAGATAGTGTGCCTGTTATAATTGGGGCTAGACACCAGCTTGCGGATCTTATCATTTTCCCAAGCTCTGACTATCTTCACATCCACGCGGTTTCGCAGATTCTCCATCGTTTTGCCAAACACCGAGTTGTTCATCAGCTTGTAGAAGTCTGTTTCGAAATCGCTTTTTGCCTGCTTGCGAAACTCTGTGTTCATCCTGATGTACGGCTCCATCCAGGGCTCTTTATCAAACTCTATCACTCGGTAAACCTTTTTCAGGCGCAGTCCCTGACTGAGATGGAACTGCAGGTTCTTGTAATGGACCACGTACTTTTCTTTGTCCTCAAGCGTCGGCACCAGCTTCTCTGTGTTCGGCATTTCGATTTGCAAGCCATTCATCATCCGCTTTTGGTATTCAGACACCTGATCGATCCTTACTGCTTTCTTTTCTGGCGCTAGCGGGTAGTCATTGTGTTTGTCATGCAGCTCTTCAGAGTACTGAGATCCACTTCCAGAATCCGGCCCTTTTTTGAGTTCGGTTTCATCTTCATGATCTGCTCTTCCGTGGGCATTACGCGCTTCCAGTGAAAGCCTTTCTTCGGCAAAGGCAAACGCATTGCCCATCCGTAGAGGTTGTTTGCATCCAGATAAGTGATGTAGTTTGTCGGTTTTTCTGGGTTGAAGCCTTCGACCTGCGGGTTGTTCGCCTTTGCGTAGCGCTTGCTAACCATAGATATACCGCCTCTCATCCCTCTCTCGATAAACAGATGCATGTCCAAATCTGTCAGCAGTTCCAGCTCAACGCCTGTCTTCTTCAAGAAAGCATCCCAACTCAATCCTGGCGCGCTGTAGTAATGCGCTGGGTCAAGGCCGTATTTCTCCTGGCAAACCTTTCTGAAATTCTCGTAAACGTCGGCCAGCAGCAGCACGTCTG
>JAHPZR010013387.1:5000-11182 GCA_019787425.1 Platygyra sinensis
TATTCATTTTATTGATCAATCATACATTCTGATGTCTAGAGCAAAACTCACAAAATTGAACATCCTCACATCTTGAAAATAAATGCAAACAACCTCAAATAGTGAAACGTTTTTGAGAGCTGTTCATCACTTTCACTCAGTCTAATTAATTCTTCCCTCTTCATAGTTCCACTACAGTAAAAACTCGCGTATAAGAACCTGGTTTTTAAGAACCTGTTAGGCTAAAATTTTCATTTTAAGCCCCCTCCACATAAGAACCTATTGAGGCTAACATTTTAAGTTAGGTTCTTATCAGTGGAGTTGCTGTAAAATTGTATAGGTAGAAACTGCTGAATTACTGTAAGATCATGAACTATTTAAAAGTAACTTGACATAACTTTTTTTTCTTTCAAGCTCAAGTACCATGTTGTATGTTTATAATGTGTTTGCCATTCAAATAATTCCCCAAGTATTTTCAGGTATTGTACTCTACTACAGTATCAAAGAAAGCTTTCTGACCATCTCCAACTGCTCTGTGGTACAAATAAATGATTTATACTGTATTATGAGATGATATTTATAATATATATGTAGCATATTTAGATGAAATTCATATGAAAATATGAGAACCTATTTTTAGAACCTTGGTAGCCTAAATTTCGTTTACCGGTAAGTACCATTTATATAAGAACCTATTTAGGCTAAATTGAAAAATCCAGGTTCTTATATGCGGGTTTTTACTGTATTAGATTATACATCTGTACCTTAAGTAGATATCCTTGAAAGAGGGAGGGAAAAGAACCCAGCTGAAACATTTTATTGTGTACTTTGCTGAATAAAGCTTGGAATTTCGCTGTGTGAAGCTTTCATTTAAAGGCTTAATAATGTTATCAAATTTACCTTCATGTGAAAACCTTATTTTCTACATGTATTAGGCATTACGACCTGTAAAAGCCGAGCAAAGCTATACGGGTCGCAATTCACATTCTGTAAATGCCTTCTTTTTTCAAGTATCTAAGGGATTGGAGGAGCAAAATTAGGGAATTACCTTGTACATATATCATCATTGAGAGCTGTAAACAGGCTAGCCTGATTGTTGCATTTAGAATAATTGGAGTGCTATTCTGGTCAATCAATGGCAAACCTAGGCCTGCAGACTTTCACTCAGTTATCCTGATAGTCAGTTGGGTTTGCTTTCTTCACTTTTATTAGTGGTTTCAAATCATTTAATATCTTGTTTTGATTGGTTCATGATCAGCAGTTTCGTTTTGGTTATTTTGGCTGTTTCTTGTCTGTTTTGACCATATTGCATGTTATTATGTTATGCTTTTGTTCAATGGTTCAGTATTACAATTACTGGTAGTCTTACATCATTTTGATTGTTCTTGTAGGGCCCCTATGAACTGGATCAATCAAATGACCCCCCAAGACCTGAAAATCCTCGACAGGTACATTTTTAAATTTTCCTTGGGGTGGATTTAAGAACTTAAGGTAGTTGTATGCTCTTGTGTAGGGGGCAGGGTTAATACAACACACAACTTTAATCAATAATATGGCCTGGTAGTTGTTCAGAAAACAGATACAGTACTGTAGTTTTCCAAGTTCATCTCTTTTTTCAGGGGCACATGCATAAGCCATACAAAAGATGCTAGTGTTTTCTGCTGTCCATAATCAGACAATTGGGACTGGCACCAACTGTCCATCTTAGAGAGGTGTTCCTTTACAAAAAAATATATAGTGTCATACTACTTGATAATGCTGGGATAGTACTTAAGACAAATGGGAATGAAGCAATTGAATGTACATCAAGTCAGGTTCCTTATTACGATTAAGAGGGAATGTCCACTAGGACCGAGCCAGTCGTGGCACATGATGAAAAATCAAAATTTTTCATATTCTTCCCAGAGATAGCCTATGGTAAGCCTAGAAACGTGGTGTGATTTTTTTCTTGAAATATTTTTTTAAACCCGCTAAAAAATCAAAAATCCGTTGCGGTCCCACGTCTGGTCAAAAACACGCAAAATTCAGTGACTAATACCTTATCATAAACTTCGCTCTGTTTAATCCCCATCAAAATAATACTCCAGTTTGAGCCTGGAAATTTATTTTTGAGGAGTTTACAAGTCTTTTGAGGCCAATTATACTTCTGTTGGTTAATTTTCAAGGCGACGACGAGCCGCTTAAAATCACTAAAATTCACTTCCTAAAAATTCTTAATTATGCACACTTTTTCAATCGGCAAATTCGCTACCCGGTAAAATACCAAAACACCTAAGATTTTGACGTTTCGAAAGACAAATGTCAGTGTAAAACCTGGTATAAAAATTATTTTCGGGCTTTACATCAGCGTTGAGTACTAACGCTGTCAAAATCGTGATAATCACAACACTAACCTGCTAGAAAACGAAAACAATAGGCAAGTGCCTGTGACCAGATAATCAAAAGGAACCTGAAAATGTCTTCTTGAATTTGATTTCCTCGGTATTTGGACTTAACTATGGTAGAAAAGTCATGTTTAGCTCACCTTCTGTAATTACATTCAAATATTAGTGCTGGCGTATTCAGAATCCTACACGATAACCATTGCGATGAGTGGAGTTCGACAAAGTACATCCTCCTTACTGACATTCAATCAATGCCTCCAAGATAATCCACCTCATTCCTAACCTCATTGCTAGCCCTTGTTCTTAAACAACAATCCATAAAAGTAGTGAAGCCTTCCAGCGTCAGTCCCTTGCTTGTTAAAACGAAATACTCACGTGCTGTTCCAATCCTTGCGCATGTTGCATGCTGAAATGGTAATATTAGCGTCCGAAGTGGATCTAATTTGTCTGTCACGCAATAGTCACTTGAAAGGATTTTTGTCACGCATTGCCAAAAATGGTTAAAAGAATAATAAATAGAAAGATTCAATGAGACGTTCAAAGCAAAAAAAAAATATTTTAAAGCCAAAAGGATCCAAACGTGACCCGTAAAATATGGCGCGGAAATTTCCCGGCAGAGAAACGGTGCATTTATGTGTTCTGGGCTCGGAAGGGGCAGGGGTTGGGATTACTCCGCTAGATGGGCTATCAGTGGTATGGGCGGCCGCAAAGGGTATGGCTTTTGGGCTGTTTATGTCTAAAAAGGTGTAAATTTTATACACATTGGACTGAAATAGGGTGTGTTTTTCACCCTGGCTTGGCATTAGGCATTTTGTTTACAATCATGACTCAATCAGTTTAAGGCCTGGGTCAGGAATTTAAAGTAGAAATATGGTTGGACAGGTATATTTTGTTTTACCAAGCTGAACTTTTCCCTGATTATAAAACTCGGCGTCCTGCCTTGCCGTAACATATTACTTTGACCACGTAACATGTCACGTGATTATTTTGTTAAAATTTGGTAAATCGGCGAATTGGTGGCGAATTTTCAGTCTATTGATCAATAAATGAGCGTTTTCGATGCAAATTGAAATTATCTACCTTGCTACGTCTGGAATGATCTTCCTTGATTTCGATTTTAGAAGATATAAATGATCAAAAGTCGAATTTTGTTGAAAAAGACGACCTTTTACCCTATAAATTTTTTCTGTGAGAAGAGGGACGTTCATTCCAAACGTGAGAGGATGAAAATAATTGACCTGCGTCTAAACCGCGTTTTTGCAGGATGATATTACTAAAAACCGCCACCAATTTCTCAAATAATGGCTTTTTTGCGCTTAACGTCACGTGGTATGTCACGTGACCCCTCAGAAGTACTAATTCTACTTTAAAATGTTCAGGACGTTGCCAAAAATGTAAAACTGGACGTGCTGATTAGAATTCGACAAAAAAGGAGTACAAACCCATAAATCTAAAATGAAGGGTGTTTGAAATGGGTTATTCTTTTGTAATAGTAATCGTTTACGTCACAAACTTGCTTGGGAGGCGGGTGGCCACATGCCGGATCGAGCGGTCCGGGTTTGAGCCCTGGCCTGGGGCCGCCTTGCGTTGTGTTCTTGGGCAGGTCATTTTACTCTCACAGTGCCTCTCTCCACCCAGGTGTATAAATGGGTACCGGCAAACTTAATGCTGGGGGTAACCCTGCGATGGCCTGGCATCCAATCCAGAGGGGAGTAGAAATACCCCCAGTCGCTTCATGCTGCAGAAACCGGGATAAACTCCGGCCTGATGAGCCACTAGGCTCGTATTCAGAGTGAACTCTACTTTACAACTAGAAACTAATCTTTATCCATCGAAAGAGAAATTCTGAAAAATGTGCAAAACGTTATGAGCTGCTGCGTACATAAGTACAATGCGAAAACAAACCATGCCTCTGTGGGATTCATCTCGTCATAGACATAAAATATTCTCAAAAAGCTGAAAGACTAAATTCACGCCATGAAATGTCTCCGTCTTCTAAATATAATTTTTTGCAAGGACGTAAATGGATAAACATTTTTTGTTTTTTTGTACACTCAGTACATGACAATTTGAT
Organism: Platygyra sinensis; assembly: GCA_019787425.1. Lineage (NCBI taxonomy): Eukaryota > Metazoa > Cnidaria > Anthozoa > Scleractinia > Merulinidae > Platygyra > Platygyra sinensis. Next base: position 9,438 of record JAHPZR010013387.1, read on the forward strand.
CAGTTTTATCACTTCTCGCGTGGCGCGTGACACAAAGCACGTAATCGATCGGCTTTACACAGCTAGGTTAAAAAAATAAGGCTATGTTCTGAGAGAAATGCATGAGTAGTTTTAGCGTATGGATTACATCACATCAGTCATTTTTTTTTCTGTTTGAAATCATTGCATGGAAGGTTTTTTTTTGCTGAACTCCGACACTGAAACGTAAGACCACAAAATAACGTAAAAGAATGGCTGTATGGAAATGTAAACAAACAATTTCTAGCTAGCACAAAGTGTGATTTGCATTGAAAAACTAACGACTGCAATGGAAAATGAACTTGTTTAAAACGAATAAGCACCAGTTTTGTTTTCCATGTTAAAATCATTGAAGAGGAAACTTCTGTGCACATAATGTTGTAGATGGGATAAAAATTAAACGTTATTGCAGCTGTATAGGCGCTAGTCCATTGTCACAGTTTGACTATGATTGAATTGCGCGATATCTTTTCGTTAGACAGCCCCGCTAAACAACAAGTTCTTTTCGTTAGACAACCATTCAATTTGAGCAGTTTTCGTGCGATTTCTGGCCCTGCGATATATTTTACGGTTCACGTTCGGATTCTTTAAAGTTTTCCGTATCGCTTACCGCGTGAAGGGTCGCAGAGGTATGTTGTCATAGCTTTCAAATAAAAATTGTTTGCTTTGAACGTCTTATTAAATCTCTTGATTCAGTTTTTGGCAATGCGTGACAGAATCCCATCAATTGACCATTACGTGACATAGAAATGAAGTCGACATCAAACGCCATATTTACATTTCGACGAGAACAGAACATAAGCTTTTCTCTTTACAAGCAAGAGACTGACGCTAGAAGGCTTCACTACTTTTATGGATTGCTGTTTTAGAACAAGGGACAGAAATGTGCTGGATTTTCTCGGATTCATTGGTTGAATGTCAATGAGAAAATGATGTACTTCCCCGAACACCACGCGCCGCAATGATTATCGTGCGTGTAGGATTCTGAATATGCCAGTACTTAAATGTAATGTCTCACAGGAGGTAAGCTTAAACATGACTTTTCTGCCATAGTTTAAGTCCAAATACCGAGGAAATCAAATACAAGAAGACATTTTCAGGTTCCTTTTGATTATCGAATCCCAGACACTTGCCTATTGTTTTCGTTTCTAGCAGGTTAGTGTTGTGATTATCACGATTTTGACAGCGTTAGTACTCAGCGCTGATGTAAAGCCCGAAAATAATTTTTATACCAGGTTTTACACTGACATTTCGTCTTTCGAAACGTCAAAATCTTAGGTGTTTTGGTGTTTTACCGGGTAGCGAATTTGCCGATTGAAAAAGTGTGCATAATTAAGAATTTTTAGGAAGTGAATTTTAGTGATTTTAAGCGGCTCTTCGTGACCTTGAAAATTAACCCACAGAGGTATAATTGGCCTCAAAAGACTTGTAAACTCCTCAAAAATAAATTTCCGGCTCAAACTGGAGTATTATTTTGATGGGGATTAAACAGAGCGAAGTTTATGATAAGGTATTAGTCACTGAATTTTGCGTGTTTTTGACCAGACGTGGGACCGCAACGGATTTTTGATTTTTTAGCGGGTTTAAAAAAATATTTCAAGAAAAAAATCACACCACGTTTCTAGGCTTACCATAGGCTATCTTGGGAAGAATATGAAAATTTTGATTTTTCATCATGTGCCACATATTTTTGATATGGCTCGGTCCTAGTGGACATTCCCTCTTAA
>JAHPZR010013388.1:2500-17843 GCA_019787425.1 Platygyra sinensis
AAAAGAAACATCTTGACACTCACTTGGATACTTTTGTAGATCGCGAATTAACTGAAATCCTTTCCTCAAAAACGCCATCATTGCTTTGCGGTGTCTGCGCAAAGGCCGGAGCACTGTCTTATCCTCCATGTATGACCCCATGAATTGTTCTGAATATTGCTGATACGTGAGAGGACTGGGACGGGCTTCTAAGCTACTGAATGAAAAGCAACCCAGCCAAGTTGAAGAGTTTTCAGTGGAAAATTATTCAAATGGGAGCCTTGCAAAAGTTGAAAATTAAGTTGACATAAATTGACAGGTCACTCTCAATTTGATGTTTAAACGACATTAATCTGTTCAAATTTGATCATATAAGTGACCAAGAATTCAGCGTAAAAGCATGTCCGTTTATTTAAGTTCTCCTGGTTCTTTACAATGGGTTTTTACAGAATATTATCTGTTGACTTCAACATAGTCATATGAACTACAGTTGTACAACTAGATACTACAGGTGCAGTAGGAAATCATTGAAAATCATGTAATAGTACTGATCTAAACTATGACCAGAAATCCACTAACCAACAGAGAACAAAAGAAATAATTCAGTACTGTTCCTAAGATATTTTTTGTTAATTTTGAACATCAAAGTCATGGCACCGATAGCTTTACACTGCTATTCTAATTCTATTTTCGGGCGAAAGTTTACTTCAAGAGCTGGAGAGCCCCTGGGAACTTACTGTTACCGAACCAGTTCCAGAAGTGGTCAAATTCCGTCCCGCTGATTGGCCAGAAAAATATTTTTCTGGCCAATCAGCGAGGAGTTCTAGCCGGGCAACTCTGTCGCCTTCTTACACGAAGCAGTTTTCTTCATCGATCGACCTGGTTGCTTGGCCCATGTCACGGGGAGATTGACGTGGAAAGTTTGAGAAAAAAAATATTCAACGAAGCCGAGGAAATCACAAGGCTTAACATGGGGCTGGGAACCAATACTCTTCCATCAATTTTCTCGGCGGAGTTATCGAAGGTATATCGTAAATTTTTATAGTTAATGTACGCGATTTCTACACTGTTGCTTTTGGTTGCGGGGAAAGCTAGTCGAGTACCCACGGTTACTTCTTATTTCGCCTCGATCGTTGAATAACTTCTGAAGCTTTCCACGATATGCCGATCGCCGTTGCACGGGCCACGCAACTATGTCGAACGTGGGAACGATCGGCTAATTACAGGGCGCGCACCTTTTCTTGCAATCGGGCCAAACCAAAAATCTCATCTTTAGTTCTTCCTCTGTACGATGGATCCACAATGTGAGAACCATTGGTGCAGATTGTGTGGGTTTGTTTTTTGGATAAGAGAAGGAAACGAAATAATTGTTGGGGAATTCGCAAAAAAAGTTTGAGACAGTGGTCGGCGTGGACCTTTTGGAGGGCGATAAACGCGCAGTGTGTGACACGTGTAGGTACAGGGTGGAAAAATCTTGGAAGAGTGGAAAGGCTATCCAGGAGCAGCTGCTAAAAAGAAAACATCCAATTTCCCCGCTGAGTTCGACTAAAGGGGACAAAGAAACTGATAGAGTTTTTAGAAAGAAACCGGGCAATCGATTACCATTTGATTATGGTGATTCGTCGGATCCCATACTGATTGGGCCAAATTGAATATTAGCTGAAACACCGCTCACCACCAATGAAGTAAGCTGTCAAACTTCAAGAACACTTTGCCATTGCAGGCCAAGTTCACAGAAAGGAACTTGTGTGAAGGTAGGAACACGACAATGTAACAATGATGATGATCGGACTATTTATGTCCAGGAAGGGGAGGGGGGGGTTCAACTCCCATATAAAAAGGATGGGGCCCTCATCATAAATTTTGAAAAGAACCCCAAGAGGTACTGAGGTCCTGTTTTGTGGACATGGCTTATGTACCCTAAGAAGTATGTACCCCTAAGAAGTACACAAATTGTACAACATCACATTATCTTCTGTCAAATTATGTTCAAATCAATACCCTAAAAGGTACTGTAAAAGCTCTCACTGTGGACCTTTTCAAGCTTAACACCCTTAGAGATACCAAAACTGTTTTTTAACCTCCCAAAAGGTACGATGAGTATAATTATAAGAGTCCATTGCCACCCCACCCACACGGGCTATTTATCAGCTTGGCCTCATCATTTGTGCAAATGACTAAAGCCCACCTGAGCTGAGAAAAGCTAAGATATAATACTGATAACAATAAAAACAATTGATAACTGTATAGTTAGTACAGGGGACTAACCATAGCCAGTGTGGCAATTTTAATAAACACACCAAAAGATAACACAACCATAGTTATCATCAAACTATTTTTCCATTTCAGATTGGGGGATAATCCCCATGCCTGTTTCTTCATTAGTGATTTTTGGCATTGATCTAAAGCTAAAACAAAAATTATTACAATGTTGAAAGATCTTGACTAATTAGTAGGAATTATGTTGTGCAGAAATCAAAAAAATGTACATGTACCTTTCTTTTTAGGGTTTATAGCACTTGTGTAGTTGTCTTTGAAAAGTCATTGAATTAAGAAATTTTTTTGTAGGTGATTGTGCATTACAATTGCAAAACAGTTGCAAGAGAACTACCACATAGTCTTCAAAGCCTTGGCATCTCCCTTTAATTTGCAAGCCACTTTCCCCATCATACTACAGAACAATTGGCAGAGCTGCCTTCAAGGCCAAAAAATTACAGAAAGCACTTGTAAACCAAACATGTGTTACATGTAAATTGGATAAGGAATGCAGAAAGCTTGTGAAATCAAAAAAGACTGTATTATGCACAGTTTCTGCCTGCATGAGGTTTCACTGGAATGGATTTTAAGTGGGATTTCAAGCACAACTTTACCAGTCAGAGTGCTAAATTTTCTTGCAATAATTTGGTGCATAAATAAAGGCTCTACGTCACATTTTCACGTCAAATCCTAGGTACCCAATTAAAGCTTACTTAATCAGCCTTGTTTCATTTGAGCGTAAACAAAAAGGAAAAGAACTTTGTTGTACAGATTAATAGTACTATGAAAGTAGAATAGCCCCCTCCCTAGTAAACAAATCAAAGAATTTACTTGCCAATGAACAGCTGTGTGCACCTTATCATAAACAACAGCAACAGTATTTTTTGGTAAAACTCCATGGGGAACCTCTCTCTCAATTTTTCATCTCCGGTCAGTGACTCAGGGCTTCCATACAACAAGGCGTAATCCCCCTTTCCATCTGATATTTCTCGATCACTTTTTTTACTTTCACCTATATAACCAGCCTTGACTCCCAGTGACCTGAGGTACTTCACCTAGTCCTCAAAAATTGAAATCAGTGGCGAAATAACGACAACCAACGGATTGGAAGGGAACTCATAGCCTTTAGCCTTCAAGGAACTTAATACGCCAGGCAACAGTTGATCGAAAGGTTAAACTTTTACCGTAACCTGTCGGCAATTGCCCAAAAACATCTCTCCTCGCTACAATTTTCTCGATAATGAGTCTCTGCTCCGCTTTCAATTCATCCACGGGAAAAAAAAGCCAAGCTTTCTTTAAGGGCCGTTTGGAGGTCATTCTCGAATTTACGCCCAAGACCAGCCATACTGCTAAGGGATTTTTGGTTTGGCCCGATTGCAAGAAAAGGTGCGCGCCCTGTAATTAGCCGATCGTTCCCACGTTCGACATAGTTGCGTGCCCCGTGCAACGGCGATCGGCATATCGTGGAAAGCTTCAGAAGTTATTCAACGATCGAGGCGAAATAAGAAGTAACCGTGGGTACTCGACTAGCTTTCCCCGCAACCAAAAGCAACAGTGTAGAAATCGCGTACATTAACTATAAAAATTTACGATATACCTTCGATAACTCCGCCGAGAAAATTGATGGAAGAGTATTGGTTCCCAGCCCCATGTTAAGCCTTATGATTTCCTCGGCTTCGTTGAATATTTTTTTTCTCAAACTTTCCACGTCAATCTCCCCGTGACATGGGCCAAGCAACCAGGTCGATCGATGAAGAAAACTGCTTCGTGTAAGAAGGCGACAGAGTTACCAGGCTAGAACTCCTCGCTGATTGGCCAGAAAAATATTTTTCTGGCCAATCAGCGGGACGGAATTTGACCACTTCTGAAACTGGTTCGGTAAGAGGAAGTTCCCAGGGGCTCTCCAGCTCTTGCGTAAACTTTCGCCCGACAACATCGCTTGCCCGAAAATATCGCATCGTCCCGGCTAGTAGCCCCTGGGTTTCCGAGGATGGAGACAACTCAGGAGACAAAGGTACACTAGTCATTCTTTCTTTTCCTTTATTTACTCTCTTCCTACTCAACAAGATTGTGTGCTCCAAGTGGTTGCGTATCAAAATACAGATCGCCCTACCCCTACCCTTAAAATGGAACGACCGCATTGCGTGACGAACAAATAGCGAACCGCTGTGCACAAGGATTCCAGGAATCGCAAGAATCGCTTAAATGTAATAGTGTTTTGGTGTAGCGCAAGGCAAGCAACTATCCACAAATGACTTAGTCGTTGTTAACTTAGATGCAGTGGTGATCAAATGCGCAGAAAAATGGTGAAAGATTGATTCATGGTATTCGACCTTCAAATACGATGACAGTTGGTGATGTTCATCATACCTTGTGTAAACAGAAGGAAACTTTGCACATGCAACGAATGGCGAGGGAAACACGTAAAATCGGCTATTGAACCTGCCTTTTATAGTAAATAAGGTAGGAACATTTCGAAATTATCATCTCTGTGTCTATTTTAGTTTAAGATAAGTCAAGACATGTGGCACATGCTAAAATTTATGTCTAACCCGTAAATTGAAATTTGATGACCGATGGCAAATATTTGCATTTTTAACGTACTTTGAAAAGCTCTTGCGTCGCTCACAATCATTTGCCCAAAGAAATTTTTACACGAATCTGTAGACCATCCTTCGGCGATTCAACCGCCAGAAGCTTAATCCATTTGAAGGTTTCGCACATGGTGAAAATCAATTATTTTTAGGAACTACTTTTAAGTGAACGAAATACATGTCTTCGAAATTTAATTACTCTGCACCCAAAAGAACCCGCAACATTCCCTAAAATTAACCCAGTACACATTTAAACATTGCACAAAAATATTTGAGTGTTTTAAAGACGGAAGAATAATGTGTTTTGCATGCGAGGCTCTCAAACTCGTTTAATAAAATGGTGCGTCAAATGACGATTTCAACGGAATTTGGTAATTTGCATATTTCTTTGAAATAAAAGGATATTTTGCCAAAAAAACTATCCAGTAGTTTTTGTCATACCCTAGCCTACCTACCATAACAATATGAGCGAAATCGAATTTTCGACCCTTGCCGAGTTATTTTTGATATTTATGGACAGGGACTCTTAAGTAGGATTCGCTACAAACTCTTATGGGCAACAAAAAGACTTCTGAAATACAGTTATCTTCCAAATCAAATTCTTCTTTAATCTTGGCCCATTTCTTTGGCTTTTCATACTTAAATTTTATCAACAAGCTATAGTAATTACGACATTTAAAGTTCTTTGGATCAAGAGTGACGGTAAAAGAATGCGGATGTGTACGTGGATTTAATGGAACAGCATGTCTCAATCCTGTCCAAGTCAAAAAATTAGAATTGAAAGACTTTTCTCCTTCAAAAATGTTAAAAGAGTCAATATTTGTCTTATCATAAAGTAGATCTTTGGTATACTTAATACCTTTTGATAAATATTGTTTATAAAACACAGTTTTACCGTCAATCTTGATTTCTCTATTGTTCCATATAATATATTTATATTCGCCAGATCACGTAATTCTGATCACCATAGTAACAGTTCATAATAGAAAAAATTAGATATATTTAAATTATCAACAGCGTAATTACAGTTGAATACAAACAATCCTCCGTTACTTCTTAAGAGATCATTAAGATAAAGTTTCCAAAAGCCACTACAACTATCATCAATTATTCTTTTTGTCCAAGTTAACCTTAAGGCTTTAACCATGTTTTCATAATCAACCATGTTGATACCGCCAGAATCATAGGGGGCATAGGTGGAGCGTCTAGTAACCTTATCTTTTCCATTCCATAGGAAGTGAAACACTAGGGTATTAAGACGAAATCCGATAGAAGATGGAGCAATTTCAGGTTTTAGTGGACAAAAATCTGTACCAGAGTAATTTTAAATATTTTACAGTCATTTTTACATTTTTTTAAAGCTAAATACATAAATAATTGACTGAAATAACTCCGAAAAATAATTTCCCACGGGAACGAGAGAAAATAAATTTCAAAGTTCAGTGATTTTGTGGAAACACAGGCAAAATTCCATCATCAATTTCATTTCACCAAAACTTTTAAGCGTTTCATACGAACTTCAACATTCGTTTTCGACGTTTGGTGTTGCTAGAAATGAATTGTTTTGAGAAGATAATTAAAAGAGCCCTACAGAAGTTTGCAATACAATGTAAATTATCTTGGTACAAGATTTTTGTCCACTTGTTACTCCAACGTCTGGCGGATTCCGTCTTAAATTCTTTGATAATTTCAGGTGGAGTAATTAACACAGAACTGGGGTAAATCATTTTTGACAACAGGAAGGCCTTGATAATCGTTAGTTTACCATAGATTGACAGCCCTCTGACTTTCCAAAGGTTAATCATATTTTTAATTTTCTTCAGTCTTTGTTTAAAATTCTTCTCAACTGACAGTTTGATATCATATGTTATATGAATCCCTAAGAATTTGACACAGGTTTGCCATTTAACTCCGAGTGGTTGATCTTCACAACTCTTAAGAGAACCAATCCACATTGCTTCTGTCTTTGTAACATTTAGCTTTAAGCCGGAGGCCTTTTCAAACTCTTCCAGTAAACTAAAAAGTGCGTTAGCGGAGTTCAAATCCGATAAAACAGCTGTTGTATCGTCAGCAAACTGCAACAATTTAGTTTCCAAATCATTTATTTCTATCCCTTTGATACTATCTTTATTTCTAATGGCAATACCTAAAATTTCAACAGCTGTTACAAACAGGTAAGGAGAGAGCGGGTCTCCTTGTCTAACTCCACGCTCTATATTAAAGTAGTCGCAGCACAGACCATTATTTATGACGCAACTTTGAATATTTTTGTAGAAAATATTAACCCATCTGATAAATTCTGGCCCAAAATTAAATAGCTCTAGACATTTATTAAGAAAGTCCCATTCCAAACTATCAAAAGCTTTTTCAAAATCAATGAAGAATAAAATGCCAGGCTTATTATTATCTTTTGTATATTCCATTATGTCAAGAATTGAGCGAATATTTTCACAAATATTTCGACCTGGGATGTATCCTGACTGACTCTCATGTATTAGATTTGGCAGCACACATTTAAGCCTTTCCGCAATAACTTTAGAGGCAATTTTTGCATCAACATTTAGCAGGGAAATTGGTCGCCAGTTTTTAAGATCGCAACGGTCTTGATCTTTTTTCTCAATCAGCGTAATTACGGCTTGTCTCTGCGATGGACTCATTTCTCCGTTTATAAAAGACTCATTGAAAGATTCCACTAAAAGTTCTCCATCCAGTCTAGTGAACAGAACTGTTAAACAATACCTTAACAAATTCTTTGCCTCCCTTCTGCACGCTTCCACAATAACCAACTCTAATGAAATTCGCACGCACTATTACAAATTACCTTTTGTTGGCCCTTTCTCGACTTATGTTCAACGCAGAATCAAGAATTTAACACAACGCTATTGTAAAAACTTGGACATCAAGCTAGTGTTTGCCCCATACAAGATTAAGAACTTATTCAGTGCCAAAGATGCTATTTCCAAATTATCACGATCCCGTGTTGTTTATAAATTTTCTTGCGCAGGCTGTAGTGCCTGTTATGTCGGCGAAACAAACCGACATCTTGCTACACGTGTTCGTGATCATTTAGCATCTGATAAGAACTCGCATATCTTTCAGCACATTAATGGATCAGAAGCATGCAGATCTTTATGCTCAGAGGATTGTTTTTCAATCCTTGACACCGCCTCCATGTCTTTTCAACTAAAAATCAAGGAGGCCTTACACATAGGTTGGGAAAAACCCTCTTTAAACAAGCAAGTTAATCATGTCAATTTAACACTTTCATTGTAATTTTCCTTGTCCATACCCATTGTCTTCTCATCATTGTATTCTCTATTACCTCACTTTCACGCTGTTATTTAATTAGTATTCATACATTTTATTAGCTATCTTTATATAACACCGACTAGCGGTTCACTTGTATTCACACTTGACGATGGATGTTGATCATCCGAAACATGTTTTGTAAATTTAAAATTGTGTGTTTCTATCTGAATGTTGTATAATGGTAATTTCTTTTTTGGGCTCCACTGGGGTTAAAGTTTTTAAAAAGGCATATGTATTATAGCATTAATTCATGAAATAAGCCCAAGGAGAGAAAGATGAAAACATATTTATTATTACCTTATTATAGACAAAATACAAATACAATATGGTAGAGATAGAAGGCCTGCTAGTTATGCAACACTTTCGAGTGGTATACTTTAGGTGAGGTGGAAATACCAAGAAAATACAAGTGACAAGTGGGATATTCCACAGTTATACCATGAGAAAGGTTACATAGCTGTTTTATACCATACCATAGAAAATACAGTAGCCAGATGGGAAGGTTGGGTGTGATGCAGTTAAATTGCAGTGATCGATGGGAAGGTTTGGTGGAATACTGACAAATATACAACATATTTCCTGCATTTTGATTGGCTGTTTTTTCTATGGCATGGTATAAATACAATTATAATCCATCAAATATCTCACCTGCACACAATTGGTCTTAACACATCACATGACCCAATATTCCCCAGCTAAAACTGGAGAATATCAGAGATTGTTATACCTCCCAAACAACAATGATTAAGAGTGGGAAAAATCATCAACAAATGTATGAATGATGCACAGTGTGCGTCTTGCCCAGCTGCTTCGCGACATGTTTTTTACTTAAACCTTACTGCCTTCTGTACTTTTTGGATGGAGCCCACCATTCAAAAATACAACTGACAATGTCACAGTGTTTAGTTACGAATTTAAACATTCTGAGTCATCATAGCAGCAAAACCTCTTGACACAACATGTACAAGTTCACATGACATGTGTAAATAGTGCCAAGTTCAGAGAGCTAAACTAGCACAGGACATTATGCACAAAATGGGACTAAATCGAAAGATGTTGTGTTATGTCCTATTCGGGCTAAAAGCTAAATAAATTATTACTAGAGGATAAAGTGAGTATTAAGTGAATAATATTCTACTATACATTTCCCTCTTAAACTTGTAAGGGCTTGTTTACTTTCTCACTTGTAGCAATTGAACTCCCAGAAACTGGCATTTGAAAACAGAATTCCAACCGAAAGTATTAATAGCATATTAGCAAAGCATAAGACCCCAAGTACGCATTGCGGACCTATTTTTTGATATGATATCATACGTCATTGATTGGATATAGCAAATTCTTATTTTAAATCATGCATTTATGATTTGATATAATAAATCTTAATTTCAAATCATAAGTTTAGTATTTGATGTAATAAATCCTGAGTTGAAATCATGCATTCATGATTTGATATAATAAATTATATTTTTCAAATCATATTAGATCAAATCATGAGTTTATGATTTGATATAATAAATCCTCCTTTTAAATCATGCGTTCATGATTTGATATAACAAATTCCGATTTTGAATCCTGCATTCATGATTTAACATATGACACTATTATTATTTTGACATCAGTGATTTCATGATTTAAGTTAATAAGTATGATTTAACTTAATTAATGTATGATCGGTGCCAGTACATGTGATGAGACGTCATGAGACGACTCAGTCTTAGACGCAGGAAACTCACAAACATGTCAGACGATATATCAAGGTCAATCGCTTCTGCCATGTCTCAGGTGGTCCAAAGGGCTGTTGACCAGGCTCTATCGCATCTCCCAATCACATCAACTAGCACAACCCCCTCTTCAAGTGCAACCTTCATCTCCATAATAAGCTCACTATTGGAGAGTCCGAAAGCAGGCAAAAATGTATCGGAACAGAATTTTAGTCTACAGGCGAGCACAAGTACATCAAAAGCGACAATTTGGCAAGGGTCAACAAAGTCACGTAACGGACTAAAAGAAAATGTATGCGGAACAGGGGATTTTCCAAACACATCTCTTATGAAGCTGCTTGAACATCAATCAATCCGCAGAGAACATTAGCAAGGACAACAATAACACAGAAAAAAAGAAAATGGCCTAATACTGTGTATTCACTATTTAAAACCAGACGAGTCTCCAGAGAAAAGCAACATGATCGTCTACAAGCGAGCACATTAACATACATCTTGAGAAGTGGAAGTCATAGGGGAGCTCATTGTGGAGATGGAGGCTGCACTTGAGGAGGGGGCTCATTAGTTGATGTGATTGGGAGACACGATAGAGCCTGGTCAACAGCCCTTTGGACCACCTGTAACACAGCAGAAGAGATCGACCTTGATATATCTGTCCAACATGTTTGTGAGTTTCCCGCGTCTGAGACAGAGATCGTCTCATGACTTGTCACATGTACTGGCACCCGATCATGTATTAAGTTAAATCATACTTACTAACTTAAATCATGAAATCACTGATATCAAATAATAATGTGATATATCAAATCATGAGCGCATGACTTAAATGGAGGATTTATTATATCAAATCATAAATGCAAAATTTGATATCAGGATTTATTATATCAAATCATAACTGCATGATTTGGAAAAAATAATTTATTATATCAAATCCTGAACTTATGATTTGAAATCAGGATTTATTATATCAAATCATAAATGCATGATTTGAAATAAGAATTTGTTATATCCAATCAATGATGTATGATATATCAAAAAACTTTACGTAGTAAAAAACGAAAAAAATACAAAATTAAGCTAAATCACTTTTTTTACAAACAACACCCCATAGTACCCCTGGAGAAGTATTTTATTAGTTAACCTGAGTTAGCCTCTCTGAGCAAACAGAATGAACTAAAAACTTCACATAGACATCCAAACAAATTCCTCCTGAAAAGTGCTACATTTTTAATTTTAAAGCTTTTCTTGCAGCTTTTCTCATCTTACATCTTGTCGTCTTTTAGAGCTTCTCTTGTAATGTTGCCAACCTCAATTGACTACATAGCTGTTTCTGTAGACCTATTCTGTTTCCATATTTACCTATTTTTATTTATCTGTATTTTTAGTGGGTAATTTTTCTTAGTGTGTATTTTCTTTTCTTTCACTCATTATCCTGGCCGGCCTTGATTAGTGCAGCTACCTGTGGAGCCACGGGATTAAGGCCTAATTGAGAAGTAATAAAATATTGTTGTTGTTGTATTTCAATAGCAACAAAGTTTATTTATAATTTCCAGTTTTCCTTTGTTTTGAAAGAGTGTTCATTACTATTTCCAATGGTTGCATGTGCATTTCAAATCAGCATATCACTGTAATGACATAAATTCGCATTTGGCAATGTTATCTGATGAGTGTTGTGCACAAGTTGTGTAGTACAAAACTGAATAGTCATAAAGTGCCAAGTCAAATCTACAATTGATCAGTTGTCATCTGTTATTTTATACATAGTATATCTGAGCGAATTCGCTAGAAGGTGGGCGCAAAAGTTTTCGCTTGAGCATGGGCACATGCTCAAGCCATTGTGGCCGCTCAAAATGCAGGGGGCTTGCCATCAAGGCCTGCATTTACAAGCAGCCTAGGGACAGTTCTAACAGTGGGTGGGTGGCTCTGAGTTGTGTGTCAAAAGCACAGGGCTGGGAGAGTTGTTGTTTCGATACTTTGACTGCAGTTAGAGTATGTGGCCTCGTTAAGTGAGAATTTACAGTGTAGGATGCCTTGGCAATTTTTCCTGGACTAGTGTGGGCATGAATGATAGTTTGCTCTTGATCACCAATAAGAGTGAACCCACAGTGTGCAGTGGGTGGGTGATTAGTTGTTTGACCAAAGCACAAGGGTGGGGAGGGAAAGCTTTTGTACTTTGTGACGGCGGCAGAATTTGCCTGTGTTCACGATTTCTGCAGCCACCTTTTGACAAAATTAATCCAGTTAGATGTACATTATCACAATTGGCTGGCTTATTTTATTGTTTCCATGCATGCATGCATGACACAACTTGTGGTTGTCTTCTCAAGACACTGTTTTCCAGCTATGGTATAATTTATCATGTAGCCAATGATTGGATTATTGTGATAGCTAATGTATCTCTTCTCTCTTCTTTTCAGCCGACAACACCACCAGACAAGCTGTTTAAAGACAAATCTTTAAAGACACTTTTTTGTCTGTTTATTGTTTCTCTCCAAAAGAGATACTTTTGAGTTGTTAATTTTTGTTTTTTACTTTTTAGTTTACCGTGTACTTTTTTGATATATGACATCAGGTTATGATCAATTGACACCTGTCAAATTAAGCTATCCGCTGACCAGTATCACGTGACCAGATCACGGGCTCAAGTTTATAGCTCATTGAGGTCACGTGTTTTATTAAAGTTGGCCGCTGACCAAGTGCTGGTTTTCGATTGGATCGCAAGCTCATGTCAGGTTTACTTGTTGAAAACAGAGCCGGGTTTTTCGGAAGCCTGTTAACTCTAATCCAGTTTAAAAGTAAACCCCATTATAACTGTTTCTTCTCTGCAAATGTTTTTGTATTGTGTATCAGTTTCGTGATTATTAAACTCAAAATTGAAAGCCAAACAAAACCTCACCGCAAAGTTACAAAACTCATATCAAAATTAATTCAACCTTATCCTGGGTTAGCGTAATCGAGCTACAGGAGCTCCGCTTTTAGGGTGACCTAAATCTATATACTACTATATGTAAGGGTTATTGACCAAGTGTGAGGTCAAGATGGCTGGATATTGGCCAAGTTCTTTTTTTGCGTGTTTATGGACCGAGACGAAGTCGAGGTCCATAAACTCGCAAAGAAAAAGAACGAGGCCAATATCCAGCCATCTTGACCGAACAAACTTGGTCAATAAAGGATTTATTATATGGCTTTTAGTGAAATTTTGCTTTCGGGATGCAGCGGGTAGTCCCGAGCGGGCAAGATGGCTCCATATTGCCCGCTCGGGTAGCCAATCACAGCGCGCGATTTGGTTCATCTTGCCCGCTCACGGAGCTAGCCATATAATAAAGTTGATTATACAGGTATTTTATGGTTACAGTTTAAGACCAATCTGATTTTTATAGTCTATATTACATCTACAACAAAATGTTGCTGTTAGAATGTATTATAAAGTTTGATAAAAAATTGATTTGCACAAGACATATTTGAATAGTTAGACAGGAAATCAATTGAAATTGTTATTGGGTTGGGTGCTTTGTGGGATTGAATAGATATTGCATGCAAGTGCCCTTTTCTTCACCAGAATTTTGCTCTGGCTATTTCAGCGTTCATAAATAAAAAAAGAAAATAATACTAATACTAATGGCAATTATAAAAAAAACTCATTAAACTTCATGCTGTTCGTTCGGTACATAAAGGAGGGGGATATTATAGTAACCGGTGTATACCTGTTCCACTCAGAAAATGAACGGTCGCTAAGCATCAAAATTGAGCAATAGACATTCTGAAAAATCTGTTTAATAAAATTATATTGAAAATCAGACGCCTCTTGAACAGCAACTTTCAATGTTGTAAAATCAACTTTAAACTACTATTATGAATTTGACATTACACTGACATTTATACCCTGTGAAACAGTTAATTTTTTGTCACATACTCTATAAGTTTCTACGGCAACATTTTGCTGCTGAAATAATAATTCTTCAATTGTTCTCCCCTTCCACAGAATTATTGCCATTTAGGTATACTAGTTATTATTGTATTTCAAACTTGTTTCTTGCAAGAACGCAACCGGCTAGTCAGATATAAGTAGCGCTTATCCATGGAAAACTTGTCAACATGACGCGACAAAGTGACAGTTCAATTGTTTCACGATGAAAAAAAAAAAACCAGATCAAGTTTGCGCATGCGCCACATCGTGATAGTGTCCCTTTAACAAAGCCGAAATCGGCCCGGCTTATAATGACAACACAGCTCGAGTTAACTAACAAATAAGCTATTATTGAACTCTTTACTTCTGCGGGATTAAATTTCTGTAAAGAAGAGAAGCAAAAACAAATTGCTTCGTGTTTGAGACAACAGCCCTACTATCTTTGTCGTGTACGTGATAATTTATAAAGGGTTCATCCAGCTCTAAGGAATTAACATTTATTTTCATGTTACTCAGTATACATTTTAGTTTTAAAAATTATGCTTACCAGAAAATGACCCTGTAAATCACTTTTTACAAAAAATTTTCATGATTCATTGAAACACGAAGCAAGTTTCCTGTAAATTCCATTTACAGGGTTATTGGAGGCCCCATTTTCTGGAAGCTGCATTTACGTATTATTTACATGTTCTTCAAATTATACTACCAAAAAAGATTGTAAATCGCTATTTAAATTTACACGATTCGCTGAAACAAAAAAGTTTCATGTAAATTTCAATTTACAGGATTGTAACCGTTAACATGTTATTTATGTGTTCTTCTATTTAAACTGTAACTTACTACTAACTTAAAATTTACATGATCCACTTTATCATGTGGGTTTTAGTAAATTTCATTGCAAAAAAACGTTAACATGTAAATTGTAATTTACAAACCATGTAAATCTACATTTACACTGGAAATTTGATTTACATGTGCGGGTAAATTTTCAACTTTTCCTGTGAAACACGGCTTATCTACTAGTTTTTTATGCCTTTTCGTGTTGAGAGCATTCGAAAATTTCAAATAAACAATAAAACTTGGGGCTGGAATAGTAACAAATAATAAATAACAATATACAGATATCAAGCCACATCCGTTTAACCTGGTTTTCATGTGGGTCTTCTATCCTCGTCGAACTGGAAGTTGCAACACACCTTTTTTTGTCCTCAAAACAACACACATAGAGTTGTGTATAAATACACACCTTTTTATGTGTTCCCTGAACACACCTTGGTGAGCTACCTAAACACACCTTGGTGTGTTCCCATGACACACCTTAAGTTGTGTTTCACGCTTGTCCTAAATTTCACCCACTTTCAGGTGTGTTCTGCAGAAAGATGTGTTTTGTCACACTTCTTGATGTGTAACAAAGCACACCTTTAGTTGTGTTCTCGGAACACACCTTACAATTAACCCCAAACTATAACATTACAATAATCATTTGCACAAAACATCAGCATTTGTCAACAAATGGTTTATTGCCCTTTTAAAAGCAATCATCTTTTCCCTTAACATGGAGTTCAAAATGCACTACA
>JAHPZR010013389.1:0-2500 GCA_019787425.1 Platygyra sinensis
TGAAGGCTTCGGTGGAAAAAGGGCGTTAGGTTTTTTACTGAAAATTGAACTTTGTCGAAAACGCTCCAAATTTCGCATGCAGTTTTGTTTCCGTGTGTCAAACAATGTTCTGCATGTTTTTCCCTGAAGTTTGCTTCCTTTTTGAGATATTACGTATGCAAAAAAACACATTTTTCCAAGGGCATCCTCTGGGGACCTTTTGTTGAATGGAAAACAAAAGAAACCTTTCGTTTCGCTAAGCGATCAACTCACTATAATACCTTAAGCTCTTACTACTGCTTCGTTAGCTATGGGGGTTTTTTGCGGACAAAATTTCGAACGTGAATACATCAATGTTTTGTTAAATAAATTATTGTTATGCGTAATAATACAAATTTGAAAGTAACATAAATCAATTTCGTCCGGAATACATCAATTTTGAGTGACATACATCGATGTTGTGTAGCATGCATCGCTTTCCCAAATCATTCGTGCGTGACCGTATACAACTAAAAGATGTTCGATAAAACTAAAAGATGTTCGATAAAACTAAAAGATGAGGAAGCGGAAATAGAAGTGACCGGAAGTTGGCTGGAAGAAGAGGCCAATATGGAGGAAACAAGAGAGGATTAGCGAGTTTAAAATTCTGCGTTGTCTGGAGAACGTGAACCACGACGGCTAATTTTTCAACTTTATATTCCGAATTTAACGCTGCGTTCCATGCACAATTTCGAGATAGTTTTGCCAGTGAGAAACAAACAAAATGACTTTAGAGTATAGCGAGATTCGAAGGTAAAATATAAGTTTATTTTTGATCGGCGTTGTCCTCTGCGTCGCTGTCGTGGTTTCTTAAACTCCCTAAAGTAAGATGCTCCCTAACCCCTAAACCCTGACTGACCGGAAGTCGGCTAGAAGGCCAATATGGTGGAAATGGAAGAGGATTAGGGGGATGCACGGATTTGGCTGCCCAACAATCGACGGATTTTTTATTCCTTTGGTAGACTACTGAAATGGCGCGGAAGGACAAAGGAACACTGCGTCCTGCGACTCGGCTTAACTTTTTTAGTCGCCCTCTCAGATGAAGGGGGGAGATCTCAGATTTAAACGCCCTTCTTATGAACAACTCATACGGTTCTTGACAATGTTGCCTGATTAGCATATGATAAGTGCAGAGACTTACCCATATTTTAAATGTTTATTCATATAAGAAATCAATTTCGAGAAAAAATAAAGTACTTCCCATAGAGAAATTTCCGTCTCTCGTGTTATGCGGTAATACCATAATGTAACAACGCTTATAATTTATTATCCATTAGTTCCTGTCTAATATCGGTCAATTGGTCGCTTACGGGAGGTTAAAAACAAAAGAAAATTTCAAACTTTTAGCTCTGGAAGTGGTCGTGTCCGCTTACGAGAGGTTGTCGGTTACAAGAAGTTTCAAATATAGTGATTTGACTTGGGAACTCTTGGTATTTAGGAATACTGGTCGCTGAGGAGAGGTGCAGGTCGCAGCTGGAGGTTCGTCTGTGTAAGCACAGAGGTTCTCGCTCCAATTTGCACCCGGTCAGAATGCTGAAAAAGCTGTTCGTACTAGAACGGTTTCCATGCAGGCTAAAAGGTGTCGAACTCTGCGAAGCGACCAACACCTAACAGTGAAAACCATACAGAACTATGAACTCAAGAAAATTTGCTAAAGCACAATCTAACGGCTACTCTCCGTTTAAAATTCCTCCTAATAACAATAACCGTGCCCTTCAGAAACAAGTCTGTGAAGCAAAGAAAAATCGAGATACTTATTACAATCAAATTAAAAGTGAAGGGCAAATGAAGAAATTTCAAGAACCGTAGGGTCGTCTTTAACTCAATCTGAGATCTCCCCCACTTCATTCGAGAGGCGTATTTCGTTTTCTCGCTAAACGGCGACTAAAATAGTTAAGCCGAGTGGCAGGACGCAGTGTTCCGTTGTCCTTCCGCGCCATTTCAGTAGTCTACCAAAGGAATAAAAACTCTGTCGATTGTTGGGCAGCCAAATCCGTGCATCCCCCTAATCCTCTTCCATTTCCACCATATTGGCCTTCTAGCCGACTTCCGGTCAGTCAGGGTTTAGGAGTTAGGGAGCATCTTACTTTAGGGAGTTTAAGAAACCACGACAGCGACGCCGAGGACAACGCCGATCAAAAAATAAACTTATATTTTACCTTCGAATCTCGCTATACTCTAAAGTCATTTTGTTTGTTTCTCACTGGCAAAACTATCTCGAAATTGTGCATGGAACGCAGCGTTAAATTCGGAATATAAAGTTGAAAAATTAGCCGTCGTGGTTCACGTTCTCCAGACAACGCAGAATTTTAAACTCGCTAATCCTCTCTTGTTTCCTCCATATTGGCCTCTTCTTCCAGCCAACTTCCGGTCACTTCTATTTCCGCTTCCTCATCTTTTAGTTTTATCGAACATCTTTTAGTTTTATCGAACATCTTTTAGTTGTATACGGTCACGCACGAATGATTTGGGAAAGCGATGC
>JAHPZR010013389.1:7500-10752 GCA_019787425.1 Platygyra sinensis
TCTCTTTTTTCTTAATCGACAGTCTTGTATAATCCAATTTTCCTTTCCTTTTACAGATTCCATCCGATCATACCGAAGATCTTTTGCCAGCATCTGAGGTTATTTCTGAAACCACGATAATGGTAAGTGAAACTTTTCTTAAGTTTGCTTAACTTTCTCCTCATCACTACGCCCACTAAGAAAATAAACGTGCGAGCGAAACGCTCTTAAGTTTACTAGCTGATTTGAAAACTTTCTTCTTCTCTTACATTTTAGAGCGTAAATTTTAACTCTTAGATCATTCAAACATTGCTTTAAATAACCGTTAAAGATTCAATTCTATCTTTTGATCACATTTTTATTCTTTTATCACAGGTTCCGACTACAAACGTGGAAAATGAATTTGACTTTCTCGATTCGGTGAGTTTATTTTGGGTTTGTTTAACATATTTTGTAGTATGATAACAGACTCTGAACCGTTGATTTAACACGCACTGTTAAGCAAGTGTAATTATGCGTGTTACTTTGACTTAAATTTGCATCAAACACTCCGTTAACAACACAATGAAATAAAAGCGATGTGTGAATAAGTCTAGTTACTTTCAACCATGTTAAATAATCGGAATAAACAAACTTAATCGAAATATTCTTTGCTTTACAGTTTACGAATGCTGACCTGCGAGAAATCGAGGACATGGAACGCCTGGCGCTGGAAAGTGTAAGTGATTTTGCTCTATCTTGCGCGTGAATGTTTTATTGTTTAGTGATTTTAACGCTTCAGGTGTTCTAAACAATAATGGGACTCCATGTTTTGTAATGTCGGTAACGGCCACTTTTTTTTCTTTCGTTTTTAGAATGATCAAAACTGTGAATTATCACCGGAGACTTTCGATGATTTATTTGACGAGGTAAGTTTCTTCTGCCATGATTAATGAATATTTTCATTGCAAGATTACTGCTATTGTTGTGTCCTTTGTTCAACCAGCTTATTTCTATTTGTGTACTTATTTTCAGTGGAATGGTGAAGACATTCCGATGTGGAACTGTGTGGAAACCGTAAGTGATTTGATTTCGTACTAGCCTTTTGGAGAAAATTAAGTTGCTCAAGTGGTCTGAACAAAAGCTCACTTCTCGTTTCATTGTCGAGGAACTAAATTCTCGTTCGCTTTTGGAGAGTCATTTAAGTTATCAAAAGCAATCTGATCAAAAGCTCAATTCTCGTGTCAATTTCAGTTTACTTATATGTTTTAGAGGTTTCATGGAACTTATCGCAAAGGAGATGTATTCGCGTTTTTTCTTTCTTTTTCAGTTAGAATCTAGGCATAATTCCTTATGATCAAACTCTCAACTCTCTATATGATCTTTTGATGAATTCATAATTAGACTTGACCGAGCGAAGACTGGTTAATTCAAAATGGTTATTGTTAATCACGCTCGTTGTAGATAGAGCTTTTTATCGTAGCAAAACATTCTTGTTAGTTTAGCTTTACACTAAGACTAGCTAATAATAATTAATTGTAGGATGCTCAAACGGGTGATGGACAGCCATCAACCAAGAAACAGCGCAAGCAATATCGTTGCGACAACTGCGGAAAAACATTTACTCGTTTGGATAATCTGAAGACTCATCAACGCATCCACACTGGGAAGAAACCCTACGAATGTACCCGCTGCGAGAAACGGTTTCAAACGAAATCGAATCTCAATCGTCACCTGAAAGCACACGACAAGCGAGCTGTCGAGCGCACGTTCACTTGTGGTACATGTGGCGAAACGTTTCACAACCGCGCGCCCTACAACGCTCATATTCGCACCGCGCATTCAACTTCACAGCCCGCTCGCAAACGACCCGCCGCAGAGAAAAACACAGACGCACCAGCTGCCAAAAAATCTAGGAGGTCGGACCAAACAAGTATTGCTTCAGAGCCAGTCTCCACGTCAGCTGCTGCCGCTAGTTCTAGCTGGGAAGCGGATCCCGTTCTCGTCCCTACAAATCTTGTTCCTAGTAGTGAGGAAAACATTGCCCAAATGTACCAGCAACACTGGCCACAGATTCGTACCCGATTTAGCCGCCACAACAGACTTCAAGACTGGTACAATTTTCGCCTGTCCACGATGAGTCCAGCTTTCCTCCGCGAACAACTCAGCCGCATCTTCGCTGATCAGCCTACCGTGTTTAAAGTCAACTTGTCATTTGGATTTATCCTCCGCAACACTGAAACGGGGGCTTTACAGTACCACCACCCCTCTGCCAACAACAACCTGGTGTTAGAACAGCCGTTCCTGGTCTCCAATCAAGACGATTTAGAGCACGCAATAGAAGAAATAAGCAACATCGATTTCTTGGAGTGGATTCGCCAGCAGAGGCCGAACAGTAAATGGGTCGTGGATCTCGTGACGAATGTCACCTGGTTTGTGTGGAAACTTCGCGATCATCCGATCGGTCGTGGTAAAAATCTACCCCATTACTTGGTGGAAAACAGAGGAATCGACGCGTTGGAAAACAATTATAAAACAGGCAAACCATATCAAGACAATCTGTGTTTTTTTCCGCTGCCTCGCCCTCCATAACGGCTGTCACACGAAGAACCTAGAGAGGGACACTAAACACTATTATCAACAGTACCGAGAAGCCGGTTTAGCCAAGAAAAAGTTTCATGGAGTCAAGTTAAGCGAGCTAGATGAATTAGAGAAACTATATGAAGTTAATATTCAAGTGTACAATCTCGCCCCCACACAGACCCACGGTGAAGAACAGGAAGAAACTGAAGACAAGCCTGACATCGCCGCCACATTGGTTCGCCGCTCACATCGCCATTACGAAAGCACTCTTTACTTGAACTTGTACGAGAAGCATTTCTCCTATATCAAAGATCTCGCTCGTTACAGTAAATCGTTTCAATGCTCCCGTTGCGGCAAATACTGGAAAGGCGCCAATAAGTTGAGAAGACATGAAGCAACGTGTGACGGTAAAGTCCAGCTCAAGTACCCTGGCGGAGCTTACCATGTTCCGAAAACGATCTTTGAAGAATTAGAAGATGAAGGAATTCTTGTCCCAGAAGAAGCACGTTATTTTCCGTATCGCGCCACCTTCGACTTCGACTGCTACTTCGACAAAGAAAAAGCGGAAGAATTGAGGAGCACAGAAAAATTGAACTGGCAGTCGGCGCATGTCCCCCTCAGTGTGAGTGTGTGCAGTAACGTGCCCGAGTATCAAGAACCGAAATGTTTCGTGTCTAGCGGTGACCCTAAAGAATTTATTGAAGAGTTTAT
>JAHPZR010013390.1:0-2500 GCA_019787425.1 Platygyra sinensis
TGAAGGCTTCGGTGGAAAAAGGGCGTTAGGTTTTTTACTGAAAATTGAACTTTGTCGAAAACGCTCCAAATTTCGCATGCAGTTTTGTTTCCGTGTGTCAAACAATGTTCTGCATGTTTTTCCCTGAAGTTTGCTTCCTTTTTGAGATATTACGTATGCAAAAAACACATTTTCCAAGGGCATCCTCTGGGGACCTTTTGTTGAATGGAAAACAAAAGAAACCTTTCGTTTCGCTAAGCGATCAACTCACTATAATACCTTAAGCTCTTACTACTGCTTCGTTAGCTATGGGGGTTTTTTGCGGACAAAATTTCGAACGTGAATACATCAATGTTTTGTTAAATAAATTATTGTTATGCGTAATAATACAAATTTGAAAGTAACATAAATCAATTTCGTCCGGAATACATCAATTTTGAGTGACATACATCGATGTTGTGTAGCATGCATCGCTTTCCCAAATCATTCGTGCGTGACCGTATACAACTAAAAGATGTTCGATAAAACTAAAAGATGTTCGATAAAACTAAAAGATGAGGAAGCGGAAATAGAAGTGACCGGAAGTTGGCTGGAAGAAGAGGCCAATATGGCGGAAACAAGAGAGGATTAGCGAGTTTAAAATTCTGCGTTGTCTGGAGAACGTGAACCACGACGGCTAATTTTTCAACTTTATATTCCGAATTTAACGCTGCGTTCCATGCACAATTTCGAGATAGTTTTGCCAGTGAGAAACAAACAAAATGACTTTAGAGTATAGCGAGATTCGAAGGTAAAATATAAGTTTATTTTTGATCGGCGTTGTCCTCTGCGTCGCTGTCGTGGTTTCTTAAACTCCCTAAAGTAAGATGCTCCCTAACCCCTAAACCCTGACTGACCGGAAGTCGGCTAGAAGGCCAATATGGTGGAAATGGAAGAGGATTAGGGGGATGCACGGATTTGGCTGCCCAACAATCGACGGATTTTTTATTCCTTTGGTAGACTACTGAAATGGCGCGGAAGGACAAAGGAACACTGCGTCCTGCGACTCGGCTTAACTTTTTTAGTCGCCCTCTCAGATGAAGGGGGGAGATCTCAGATTTAAACGCCCTTCTTATGAACAACTCATACGGTTCTTGACAATGTTGCCTGATTAGCATATGATAAGTGCAGAGACTTACCCATATTTTAAATGTTTATTCATATAAGAAATCAATTTCGAGAAAAAATAAAGTACTTCCCATAGAGAAATTTCCGTCTCTCGTGTTATGCAGTAATACCATAATGTAACAACGCTTATAATTTATTATCCATTAGTTCCTGTCTAATATCGGTCAATTGGTCGCTTACGGGAGGTTAAAAACAAAAGAAAATTTCAAACTTTTAGCTCTGGAAGTGGTCGTGTCCGCTTACGAGAGGTTGTCGGTTACAAGAAGTTTCAAATATAGTGATTTGACTTGGGAACTCTTGGTATTTAGGAATACTGGTCGCTGAGGAGAGGTGCAGGTCGCAGCTGGAGGTTCGTCTGTGTAAGCACAGAGGTTCTCGCTCCAATTTGCAACCCGGTCAGAATGCTGAAAAAGCTGTTCGTACTAGAACGGTTTCCATGCAGGCTAAAAGGTGTCGAACTCTGCGAAGCGACCAACACCTAACAGTGAAAACCATACAGAACTATGAACTCAAGAAAATTTGCTAAAGCACAATCTAACGGCTACTCTCCGTTTAAAATTCCTCCTAATAACAATAACCGTGCCCTTCAGAAACAAGTCTGTGAAGCAAAGAAAAATCGAGATACTTATTACAATCAAATTAAAAGTGAAGGGCAAATGAAGAAATTTCAAGAACCGTAGGGTCGTCTTTAACTCAATCTGAGATCTCCCCCACTTCATTCGAGAGGCGTATTTCGTTTTTCTCGCTAAACGGCGACTAAAATAGTTAAGCCGAGTGGCAGGACGCAGTGTTCCGTTGTCCTTCCGCGCCATTTCAGTAGTCTACCAAAGGAATAAAAACTCTGTCGATTGTTGGGCAGCCAAATCCGTGCATCCCCCTAATCCTCTTCCATTTCCACCATATTGGCCTTCTAGCCGACTTCCGGTCAGTCAGGGTTTAGGGGTTAGGGAGCATCTTACTTTAGGGAGTTTAAGAAACCACGACAGCGACGCCGAGGACAACGCCGATCAAAAAATAAACTTATATTTTACCTTCGAATCTCGCTATACTCTAAAGTCATTTTGTTTGTTTCTCACTGGCAAAACTATCTCGAAATTGTGCATGGAACGCAGCGTTAAATTCGGAATATAAAGTTGAAAAATTAGCCGTCGTGGTTCACGTTCTCCAGACAACGCAGAATTTTAAACTCGCTAATCCTCTCTTGTTTCCTCCATATTGGCCTCTTCTTCCAGCCAACTTCCGGTCACTTCTATTTCCGCTTCCTCATCTTTTAGTTTTATCGAACATCTTTTAGTTTTTATCGAACATCTTTTAGTTGTATACGGTCACGCACGAATGATTTGGGAAAGCGATG
>JAHPZR010013390.1:7500-10753 GCA_019787425.1 Platygyra sinensis
GGTGTTTTCATTCTCTTTTTTCTTAATCGACA
The DNA here is from genome assembly GCA_019787425.1 of Platygyra sinensis. Taxonomy (NCBI): domain Eukaryota; kingdom Metazoa; phylum Cnidaria; class Anthozoa; order Scleractinia; family Merulinidae; genus Platygyra; species Platygyra sinensis. The sequence goes on from JAHPZR010013390.1 coordinate 7,533, forward strand.
GTCTTGTATAATCCAATTTTCCTTTCCTTTTACAGATTCCATCCGATCATACCGAAGATCTTTTGCCAGCATCTGAGGTTATTTCTGAAACCACGATAATGGTAAGTGAAACTTTTCTTAAGTTTGCTTAACTTTCTCCTCATCACTACGCCCACTAAGAAAATAAACGTGCGAGCGAAACGCTCTTAAGTTTACTAGCTGATTTGAAAACTTTCTTCTTCTCTTACATTTTAGAGCGTAAATTTTAACTCTTAGATCATTCAAACATTGCTTTAAATAACCGTTAAAGATTCAATTCTATCTTTTGATCACATTTTTATTCTTTTATCACAGGTTCCGACTACAAACGTGGAAAATGAATTTGACTTTCTCGATTCGGTGAGTTTATTTTGGGTTTGTTTAACATATTTTGTAGTATGATAACAGACTCTGAACCGTTGATTAACACGCACTGTTAAGCAAGTGTAATTATGCGTGTTACTTTGACTTAAATTTGCATCAAACACTCCGTTAACAACACAATGAAATAAAAGCGATGTGTGAATAAGTCTAGTTACTTTCAACCATGTTAAATAATCGGAATAAACAAACTTAATCGAAATATTCTTTGCTTTACAGTTTACGAATGCTGACCTGCGAGAAATCGAGGACATGGAACGCCTGGCGCTGGAAAGTGTAAGTGATTTTGCTCTATCTTGCGCGTGAATGTTTTATTGTTTAGTGATTTTAACGCTTCAGGTGTTCTAAACAATAATGGGACTCCATGTTTTGTAATGTCGGTAACGGCCACTTTTTTTTCTTTCGTTTTTAGAATGATCAAAACTGTGAATTATCACCGGAGACTTTCGATGATTTATTTGACGAGGTAAGTTTCTTCTGCCATGATTAATGAATATTTTCATTGCAAGATTACTGCTATTGTTGTGTCCTTTGTTCAACCAGCTTATTTCTATTTGTGTACTTATTTTCAGTGGAATGGTGAAGACATTCCGATGTGGAACTGTGTGGAAACCGTAAGTGATTTGATTTCGTACTAGCCTTTTGGAGAAAATTAAGTTGCTCAAGTGGTCTGAACAAAAGCTCACTTCTCGTTTCATTGTCGAGGAACTAAATTCTCGTTCGCTTTTGGAGAGTCATTTAAGTTATCAAAAGCAATCTGATCAAAAGCTCAATTCTCGTGTCAATTTCAGTTTACTTATATGTTTTAGAGGTTTCATGGAACTTATCGCAAAGGAGATGTATTCGCGTTTTTTCTTTCTTTTTCAGTTAGAATCTAGGCATAATTCCTTATGATCAAACTCTCAACTCTCTATATGATCTTTTGATGAATTCATAATTAGACTTGACCGAGCGAAGACTGGTTAATTCAAAATGGTTATTGTTAATCACGCTCGTTGTAGATAGAGCTTTTTATCGTAGCAAAACATTCTTGTTAGTTTAGCTTTACACTAAGACTAGCTAATAATAATTAATTGTAGGATGCTCAAACGGGTGATGGACAGCCATCAACCAAGAAACAGCGCAAGCAATATCGTTGCGACAACTGCGGAAAAACATTTACTCGTTTGGATAATCTGAAGACTCATCAACGCATCCACACTGGGAAGAAACCCTACGAATGTACCCGCTGCGAGAAACGGTTTCAAACGAAATCGAATCTCAATCGTCACCTGAAAGCACACGACAAGCGAGCTGTCGAGCGCACGTTCACTTGTGGTACATGTGGCGAAACGTTTCACAACCGCGCGCCCTACAACGCTCATATTCGCACCGCGCATTCAACTTCACAGCCCGCTCGCAAACGACCCGCCGCAGAGAAAAACACAGACGCACCAGCTGCCAAAAAATCTAGGAGGTCGGACCAAACAAGTATTGCTTCAGAGCCAGTCTCCACGTCAGCTGCTGCCGCTAGTTCTAGCTGGGAAGCGGATCCCGTTCTCGTCCCTACAAATCTTGTTCCTAGTAGTGAGGAAAACATTGCCCAAATGTACCAGCAACACTGGCCACAGATTCGTACCCGATTTAGCCGCCACAACAGACTTCAAGACTGGTACAATTTTCGCCTGTCCACGATGAGTCCAGCTTTCCTCCGCGAACAACTCAGCCGCATCTTCGCTGATCAGCCTACCGTGTTTAAAGTCAACTTGTCATTTGGATTTATCCTCCGCAACACTGAAACGGGGGCTTTACAGTACCACCACCCCTCTGCCAACAACAACCTGGTGTTAGAACAGCCGTTCCTGGTCTCCAATCAAGACGATTTAGAGCACGCAATAGAAGAAATAAGCAACATCGATTTCTTGGAGTGGATTCGCCAGCAGAGGCCGAACAGTAAATGGGTCGTGGATCTCGTGACGAATGTCACCTGGTTTGTGTGGAAACTTCGCGATCATCCGATCGGTCGTGGTAAAAATCTACCCCATTACTTGGTGGAAAACAGAGGAATCGACGCGTTGGAAAACAATTATAAAACAGGCAAACCATATCAAGACAATCTGTGTTTTTTCCGCTGCCTCGCCCTCCATAACGGCTGTCACACGAAGAACCTAGAGAGGGACACTAAACACTATTATCAACAGTACCGAGAAGCCGGTTTAGCCAAGAAAAAGTTTCATGGAGTCAAGTTAAGCGAGCTAGATGAATTAGAGAAACTATATGAAGTTAATATTCAAGTGTACAATCTCGCCCCCACACAGACCCACGGTGAAGAACAGGAAGAAACTGAAGACAAGCCTGACATCGCCGCCACATTGGTTCGCCGCTCACATCGCCATTACGAAAGCACTCTTTACTTGAACTTGTACGAGAAGCATTTCTCCTATATCAAAGATCTCGCTCGTTACAGTAAATCGTTTCAATGCTCCCGTTGCGGCAAATACTGGAAAGGCGCCAATAAGTTGAGAAGACATGAAGCAACGTGTGACGGTAAAGTCCAGCTCAAGTACCCTGGCGGAGCTTACCATGTTCCGAAAACGATCTTTGAAGAATTAGAAGATGAAGGAATTCTTGTCCCAGAAGAAGCACGTTATTTTCCGTATCGCGCCACCTTCGACTTCGACTGCTACTTCGACAAAGAAAAAGCGGAAGAATTGAGGAGCACAGAAAAATTGAACTGGCAGTCGGCGCATGTCCCCCTCAGTGTGAGTGTGTGCAGTAACGTGCCCGAGTATCAAGAACCGAAATGTTTCGTGTCTAGCGGTGACCCTAAAGAATTTATTGAA
>JAHPZR010013391.1:0-14040 GCA_019787425.1 Platygyra sinensis
ATTGAGAATTGCAAAAAAAAAAATTAAATATGAGAGGCACTACTGTTCCATGCATTGTAGTTTGCGTAACGTTTGAAGCGCATCAAAGCAGTGCACTTGACGGAGAGCAGTAGCTAGTACTTTAGTCGTTGCTAACTGAGGCTCAAGCCGTTGCCATTGTATGAGGCCTTGAAAACACTGTTCAGTAATTTTGTCACGCTTGTAATCCTCGCTCAAATTTTCAATGACCTTCTCCTTCATGGATAGGTTTCGTAGTAGGTCTCTCCAGTCGCGACCAACATCGGCGCTAATTTGGGAGATGTGATACTCTGTTACCGGCTCACTACCTAATGACGAGATGTAATGGTCCCAGTCTGCGGAATCGTCGTATCGGGAAGTACCTAAGAAAAAGAGCGTCAGTGAATATAACGATTAAACTGATATGCTTTACAAACATTTTAGATCGGCAAGAAGATGTAGTGAGTGCATCAGTCTAAAAACGCGATGAATCTACTCTGGGCATTCGCTGGCCAAAGATCGTTTCAGTTTTCTCCAAATGCACTATGATCCGAATGGTCTAAGTCCTTTTCAGATTATTCGAAGGGAAAAAGTCCTTTTTTCTTTCGCGATTTTTTTCTTGTTTTATGGTATTCCCCTCGATCTTTCTCATTAGATCCCTTATTGAAGGATCAGAAAACATTAAGGAACTAAAACTATTTCCCAGTCATATCAGTTTGGAAACCTACTTACCAGAGGTAGTGCCGCTTCCGCCACCTTCTGCGGAGCGATGCCGGAAGCTCTGCCACTATAACGTGAAACAGATAATAATGCCAAGTCAGCTAACTATAGAGAGTTGTTTGTGGCTTGTCCTTACTAAATGTTACATGAAGCTAGTCTGCTGTACTCGTAAAAGACTTCATGGTATACTTATCGGCAAAATAGGGGAAGAGGGGGGATTGATTCACGCTTACGTAGCGAAGCGTGACGTAAATTTGAAGGGTAGAGGTGCACAGATAACCTTTTTTTAATCTGATTGCCTACGGTAAAATCATCATAGGCAACAGTCAACCTGCAAAGTAACAGAGGGACACTTGGAGGGCTAGAAATACTCGCAGCGAAATGTTTCTTACAACTCTTTTGGGCAGTTCGTAAAACAAAACAAAAAAACCAAACAAACAAAACAAAGCAAAACAAAAACAAAGACAGATTAAACGACTCTTTACATGTTGTTTTGGCGGATGTGTTCGGTTGATTACTAGGTCAAGCGTTTAAATACGTTGCACCTATCCATATAAAAAGACCATTCGTCCCCAAGTGCTTGGCCACTGCATTTTGACGCCAAAACGGAACAGCTGCGCAAAAAGTTATTTTCTTGAGGTATAAGATGAAATTTTTCACTCTACAAATTAGGAGAAAGAGGAGGAGGAGGAGGAGGGGGAGGAGAGAAAACAATGCACAGAGACAGCCTCTGAAATAAGTGAACATTAAGAGTCAGAAAACCCAGATCTGGAGCCTGAAGAAAATTCAGGCGTTCCATATTCTGAAGAAACCGCTAGTTCAGAGATTTTGCTTAAAGGAAAAGGTCTTTGCTGCCATTGCAACGGAGAGAACGTTTACGAAAGAGCAGTAGTCAAAAGCACTAGATGTTTTTGGCATGATGGTTATAGTATTTGTCCGATATGTGTACATCAAATTCCTGTCGATCGTAAATACTTGACAGATGGATTTATTTGGTGCGCTGACTGCCACGCGGTAAAACACATTGATTCAAAAACTTTGAAAAGGACTCATTATTCTCCAAGCGAAGATGAAGACAATTGATTTTCTGATGCTTTACTCATAAAATGTTTTGTTCAGTTGTAATTTTAGTGTATGCTTTTCAAATCTTTGTGTACTATTATTTTGTATTCGCTAATGAAAGTAATAAAAGAAACATGTTGTTCAAAAATATTTACTGTCGCGTGTTTAAATTAAGCGCACCGAACTTCAATTGTTGTCATTTCAATGGTAGAGCTGTCCCATGGGCTTTTCTGTTCGAGTTTGTATGCAAATCTGAGGTTAAAAGTAAGTGGAGTTCAGTGCGAGACTAACGGAGCGGAAAACTCGAACAGTTAGCTAAGAATTTAATTTCTCTCTCGTCAGCACAGCTGAGAGTTTAGATAAAAACTTAACAGGTATTTTCATGAACCAATCGGGGTTAAAAGGGCCCGGTTTCGGAAATTGGAGAACGTTTTCATAGAAAGCTAGAGAATCTTGTCTTTGTCAGCGTTTCCCAATCGCGGACAGTTAAACAAGTTTTCAAAGCAGTCTGAAGATCAACAACGCTGGTGAAAAAAGCCATCTTCATGATAAACGTTTCGAATAAACTGAAAGTCTCGGAGATAAACTTTCGCAGCAAAGCTATTACAAGAACGATAGCGCTTTCGTTAAAGTTCGCGCTTGTAATGTTAATTACTTCGAGTTCTTTCACTGTCAGTTCTGTCAATCGCGCAAACGCCAATGGTATGAAATTCTCTGGGATTTGAACAGCTTCTGTCAGCATCTCCCAGTCACGGACAGTTAAACAAGCGCTCAAAGCAGCTTGAAGATCAATAACGTTGCTGAAAAAAGCCATGTTGATAAACAGGGAACAGAATTTTTCCAAACAAGGAACTGGAACGAAGTATTTCCTAGCAAAGCGATCGCAAGAAAGATAACACTTTCGAAATCTGCCCGCTTTTATTTTTAATACGTAACAGATTTCTCATGAGCCAATCAGGGGTAAAGGAGATAGTGCAAGTTTAGGCAAGTTCATTGTTATCATTGTACTAGAGCGACGCTTATTAGTATGGAGGAAGACACTTTACCTAGGTAGTTTGAATAGTAATGATTTACCTAGGCACTTTATTAGTATGCAGGTACCTAGACAGTTTGAATATTAATGACTTACCTAGGCCTACCTAGGACTACCTAGGCAGTAGCAAGGTTTAAAATGACCATTATCTACTACTATGATACCCGTGTCTTGTGAATCACAAGAATGCCCAGTCTATATACTGAATAAAATTAAGGCTTCCTCTACTTTAGCGTGTACTTGCAGTCCCTTACCTTCAAAGGTGCAAATCCTGGATTCAGGTAGATTGCGTATTCTTCTCGGTCGTCTTCCAGTTGAAACCTTACCATACAAGAAAACCCCTCTACATCTCGACCGTCCTCTCGTTTTACCGCAAAATCGCAGGCAGAGCGAGATTCACTTCCACCAGCTTCGTCGTAAAGGTATATCTAAAGAGGATAAAATGCAGCCAGTTACGCAGTGATGCCAACCTTTTTAAGACTGAAGAAAGGATCAGTTTTACTGATGTTAAGGATATAGGTAATGCCAATATCAAAGGAAAGAACAAATCAATACTTTTGTTGTTTTTCGCGACTCACAGAGACTTCCCAAACTCATTAATAATGCATCACGTTTAAACAAAGAGATTCATAACCGTAAAGGAGGTTTGGATACCCTGTCTTAATTAGCACAGATTTTGACGATTTTGCTTGTTCGTTTATTTCTGAGTTTTTTTTCGATTAAAAAGATCTATCGAACACTCGAGACAGTGTTTCATTGGCATTCAAACACCTCGAGCTCCTTTAGAAATACTACGCTGCGCGTCGTATTTTCAATTCTCTCTTAGGTGTTTGGATATCCCGATGATACACTGTCCCTCGTGTTTGAAATATTACTTCGAACACGAGGGATTTGCTATGTGTTATGAGGCAATTGACTTCCAAAGAGAGAAATCCCAAGATTCGTTCAAGTGTAATGAAATAGAATAGCTATGTAAGGGTGATGATATTTAAATGGCGTACAACACGGCCATCGGGACTAAAAACCTGACCAGCAACAAATTAAATCTTAAAAAAAAAAAAAAAACAAAACAAAACCAAAAAAACCAGTAAGTTTTGGCTGAGTTACTTGCTCAGGTGTGAAGCTAAGAAACGTCAAAACACGTACCATCTGTGAGCCTTAACAACATATAACTTTCTGGCATACAGTTTACGTTACCTGTGTATCGTTAGTTTTGTCGAGTTCCCAGCCTTCTTCAAGATCAGTGAGTTTCACCGTGATCAATTTGCTGTCATTGCACATTCTGAAGGGCTGCTCCCTTGCTGGCCTCGAGTCAGGAAACCGTTCCTTTTCTGTCAACTCCACACGCTTATGAAAAGGAAGATACATGCTGAAGTAAATTACGACGATGCTAAAGAAATGTTAATTAAAGTGAGACTTAATGACTATATCCCCACAAAAGATCCAAAAATATCCTCTTTCAAAAATAAACTTCATGCAATTTGCTCTATTGTTTAACAATGCTCCAATTTTTTTTTACTTATTTTGCTCAGACCTGACTGACGGTGGGATCGATATGCAATGCCTTATTGCTCTATGCATCCATCCGTTCATCTATTTGTGAAGTAATTAACGTTTTCTATACTATTTTTGGGCTTTATTTTATTTTCTATTGATCCCAGAGGTCTGACGAAGTAGTTGTTGTTCCACCATTCCCCGCAACGTTGGTTTCATTCATGGATTCACAAAAAGGGATCACGCAAGGCCAACTAAATAATCCCGTCATGAGTGAGTTTCCTGCCTTCGGTGAAGATGCCTCACAGTTCATCAAAGTTCATCAGTTTATCAAAGTTCATTACACTGATTAGACTTCCCTCGAACTTTCTCATTTTGAGGAGTGGGCAACAGCTGTGATACAATATGTATCCTTGCAAGAGATGTTTGTCGTCACGTAATTACTTTAGTTGGAACCGTAGCTAAAACCAACTTTGCATACAAGGTAAAGTCTGCATACGAGCCAAGTGGCCCATCAGGCCGGAGCTTATCCCGGTTTCCTTAGCATGAAGCGACTGGGAGTATTTCTACTCCCCCTGGATGGGATGCTAGTCCATCGCAGGGTTACCCCCAGCATTAAATTCGCCGGTACCCATTTATACACCTGGGTGGAGAGGAGCACTGTGAGAGTAAAGTGTCTTGCCCAAGAACACAACACAATGTCTCAAGCCAGGGTACGAACCCGGATCGCTCGATCCGGAGACGAGCGCACTAACCATGAGGCCACCGCGCCCACAATACAAAGAAATGAAAAATAGCCAGTTTACAGCCTTTTATTTTATGTTTTTTTTTATTTGATCATAGAACGCGTGGATAGAATCTCTAGAACTGGATGCCAGCGCAGAACGGAAGACTTGACTGGGTGGGGTGTAAGCACCCGGAAAAATAGAGGGGCTGTAGACTTTAGAAAAAGTGAATTTCTTGTTTCTCCAGAAACAAAAAATTCCCAATGGTTGAAATTCTGATCATGATTGTGTCCAGGCGCTAACACGTGCCGTGTTCGTACTATATGGAGCATTTCTTTTTTAAGCATCTATTCAATGACCAGATAGAGGTTGCTTTTCATCTCTTTCAGTTAAAAGACGTTATTGTAATTTTGCCGACAGGCGGAGGACTTCTGGATCCAAAATTCCATGTTATAGAAAAGATTCTACCTTATCATCGCAATGAGAGATCACATTAGATAGCATTGCACCTGCGTGAACTCATTGCGTTGTCGCCTTTATTGCGAGCGGACTCATTTAATGTTTGGACGTAGACATGCCAGGTCAAGGGCAAAAATCAAGGGACAAATACTTAGACTCATCAGACGAAGGAAGAGGTGTTCTCGAGCGTGCGAGAACTGGTAGTTTGGACGATGAAAGTGTTACCAGCAGGCCTTGAAAACCAGTCCATAGGTGGTTAATGGACTGAGGCTCCATATCAACTAATAAGAATCACTGGTAACCCTCTTAACATAAAAACGTTTTTGCAAAAATGGCTCAAAAGTTCATGTGACCCTCAGATCAGACAATACTACAACCGTAGCATACGGAACTGCAGTGTGACAGGTTAACTAAGGAAATCTGGCTCTGTTGTATGTAGAGAGAGAGATATTGTTTTGTGCTAGCCATGTGCCATTGAAAAGTAACATTCTAGCAGATAAAGTTTCTAGACAATTTCATGACAATACTGAATGGATGCTAGGTCAAGACCTATTTTTGTCAATTACACAACTGTCGGGAGCACTAGACATTGATCTGTTTGCTTTTTGATTGAATGGTCAGTTGCCATGTTATGTTTCCTGGAAACCAGACCCAGGGGCTAGCTACACAGATGCTTTTACAATTCCCTGGACTGACTACTTATTTTATGCATTTGCCCCATTTAGCATAATCCCACGTTGTGTACAGAAAATCGAACAGGAGAAAGCCGAGGGAATGTTAGTGGTGCCCAACTGGCCCACACAACCATGGTACACCAAACTTATGCAGATGGCCACAGCCTACCCACGACTATTGCCAATACAAACAGACATCCTGACCCACCCCGGCTAGAAAGGACCTGCCATCTGCTGTGGCAGCGACTTCACCTGATGGCATGAAAGCTATCCGGACAGTTATCCAAAAGCAGGGTGTTTCGACAGAGCCAGCAGACATCATCCTTAAATCCTGGAGACCAAGTACAAGCAGGCAATACTAACCATATATCAGGAAATGGATACAGTATTGCCATCAAAAGAGTATTGATCCACTGTGGGAAAAAACATTCGAGTTTTTACTTGGACTTTTTAAGAAAGGCTTAGGCTACAGTTCCCTGAACATTGCACGCTGTGCACTCTCGTACATTATGACACCAAACAATATGGGTTCTTTTGGGTCACAGCCATTAGTGGCTCGATTTCTCAAAGGAGTCTATGAATCTCGCCCTTCTGTACCACGATATGTAGAGACATGGAATGTGACAGTTGTGTTAAAGTGCCTATGAAGTAAAAAATAATTGCTGCTTATTTAAAAGGCTTTTCAAAGTAAAGAAGAATGGCGTTTTCCTTTCTGGAATTTGTTTTTCTCTTTTTAGAGATATTTTTGTTTTTGTATTATGCAAATGAGGAAAGAGATGACGTCATAGGTGTTTGCACTAAAACAGTACAACACTCAATCAAGAATATCTCCAGATATATTGGAGCAGTGTTCTTCAAACTTGGCACCAGAAACGTACATTACAGAAGAAACAAAATGACACCTACTATGTTGTTGCCATGGCAACACTCTTGGCTCCAGTCTCTTCCTGTGAAAAACCAAATATCACTATTTGCAATCTTTTTAAGCGGGACAGAGCGTCTAGCTTGGCAGGCAAATGATTCCCATATTCTCTTAACTACCCCTTTTAGACTGTCGAGAGAGGATGATCCTTGTTTAGAACAAAATCTGGGAATTTTAGTTTTAATTAAAACAGGACTAGCCGCATAACTGTTGTCATGGCAACAGCACGACAGGTGTCATTTTGCTTCTCTTGTGATGTACAGTCCTGACGCCAAGTTTGAAGAACGTCGCTTTAATATTTCTAGAGATATTCTTGATTAAGTGTTGTATTGTTTTAGTGAAGCCCCCTATGACGTCATCACTTTACTCACAAAAACGTCAAAATATCTAAAAAAAAAAAAGGATATTCTAAAAAGAAAAATACCATTGCTCTATACTTTGAAGGCCTTCCGAATAAGCAGCAATTATTATTATTTTTTTTTTACTTCACAGGCACTTTAAAGTTTCTTGCTAACTTACATCCACCATCTAAGTCGACCCTCAGAGAGCTTACTCTAAAACTAGTTATGCTTGTTAGTTTAGTATCTGGTCAACGAGGCCAGTCTATCCAGTTACTGGATATCAATTGCATGTCACAAACCGAAACGTGTTGTACTTTTATTATCACACAGAATATGAAACAATCCAAACCAGGAATCAAGCAACCTGTAATTAAGCTTGAAGCGTACTCAATAGATGATAGGTTATGTGTAATTGTAAAATGACTAAAGGAGTTCCTTGGTAGGACTGCTAGTCTCAGAGGGAAACCATATCAACCGTTTATAAGTTATGTTAAACCATCTAGTCCTGCGTCATGTGATGCAATTAGTCGTTGGGTTGTTTTTAAAAACATATTGACTGCTGCTGGTTGGAAAAGTGACTTTGCCAAGTATTACAACAAACCAGTTGGAACCAAATCCTTTTCTAAACGAGTGCTTATGCAGTTATTAACACTTTGGCTGAACTGTCATGTATATCCTTTATCTATATCTTCTTTTGTTATGTTGACAGCTTACTATCACAAATATAAGTTGGATTTATACCTGTGTCCACCCAAAAATATTTATGCATGCGATTACTTTGAAGTCTCATGTGATCTCTCAGTGCGGTGAAAAGTTAGAATTATAAAATCAAACGAGACTTACCTGTAAGGTAAAGTTTGATTTGGATTCTATCTTGTCACCATATCTTTCATTGCTATGGTGACAAGGTAGAATCCAAATCAAACTTTACCTTAGAGGTAAGTCTGGTCTAATTTTATAATTTTCCACTAAACTATTCGGTAACACCTTTCGGAATAAACCCTCCACAAATATGTCAGACATCTTGCCAAGATTTCTCAAGTGAATAGCAAAAGAACTATCGAATATCCTTAAAAAATCGGAAGGACGTCTTGATTTCGGCTTCCCCCTTTTAAGAGCTGTTCTTGGAGTTGGAGAAGTCGTCTGAGATGACATTCTCGATACAAAAAATACACGTACATGTTGTTGTTTGCAAACTGATACGTGTACTTAGTTAAATAAAGAGTTTACCGCTCAAATGTTATTGGTCCGATTTCGTTCATTTGTCAAGAGCTGTAATCATACAAGTTCACTTTTTACCAAAGGTATCTGCAGCTTCTCTACTCTTCTTGCTCTCTAGGATCGCAAGCCCCACCCCCAATCCCCCGTGTGCTTCGCGCTCGCTTCGCTCCGTATTTCTTTAACGTGTGTAAACAAGAACAGTCTACCTGAAAAAAAAAGCCTTTTCAACAAACGTCCAGAATCAATAGTAACGATCCACATTGTCCATGTATCCTTTCATATATCTATTTATATTTAAAGACTTATGCAATGATGGCTCTTTTCTTGTATGCAGATGAACTCCGCATGATCATGGCCAGAAATTGTGGACATTTGAGCCCGTGTATAAGCAGCGGGCCAATTAATGAATTTACGCTAATAAGGAAAGATGGCGTCTTCGAGAAAATCCCCCGCGGTTGACTAAAAACAACTTCCTTCGTTTTCCCCTGTCATTTTATACGTCACTCCCATCCGCTAAAGAAATAGGGAAAGATTTGTTGATGTAGAGAGGATTATTACCAGGCGAAAATGTGAACTGAAGGCTGGGATTACTTGTTGAAACGGAGGGAAACATACAGAATACTTCAATACAGTAACTACTTGTTGTCTCGGGGAATAAAAAAAATACTCAGACGACTTACCGAGCCACATTTTCACCGGGTAATAATTATCTCCACATCACAAGATCTCCCCATATTTCTTGAGCAGATGACAAGTGTCGTACAAAATGACAGAGGAAAACGAATGAAATTCATCACGAAAATCGTTTGTCACGCCATGGGTCATTTTTAGCGCTGACTGGACAGTGGTCATCTGTCTCCCCAGCCCTCAACAGAGATAAAAGGCCTGGTTTCTTAGGTTTCTTTTGATACCAAACATGGCGGAATTTGCCGAAAAGTGCCAGTTTTTACCCAAGAATACGACGTGTGGTTCTCGGATCGACACAGATGAGACGCGCGCGTGACATTTGATATCTTTCGGTAGAACTGGTTTGCGCTTCTCCGAGCTGCTTTTGAAGGCAATTAGCAGGGCGAAGTAATCAGCATCGAAAATGAAAATTGGCCAAATAGTACACCATACGGTGCTTTTCCTCAAGTGATCGCGGCACTTGAGATATCCCGCTTATGTAATCTGCTTTGGCGGATCAAAATCCGTTTGGGATGCAAATATTGAATTTCAAGCCTCCGTAATATAGAGCATTGTATGAGCCGAGCTTCGAAAACAAACATCAACGAAAAGCAGGGCCAGTAACATTTGTTGATGAAAAGCAACTAATTAGAATAACAGAGGAAACTTTCAAGAACTCAACCGGATGGCGGCACTTGTTCCCGGTAAGCCAGTTTTGATTGTTTGGCAGCCATATTTCTAAGAAACGCCGCGCGTGCGCCGTCGCGATGACCGCGATTCCTGGCCATGCGATTGAGAAACAGTCACATGTATCACGCATAGTTTAGCACTATGTCATCATTCACTTCTCACATTTGATCACTTACCATCTTAGAATCTTCGTTATCACTGTAGACGTAGAATCGTATGTAAATGAGGTCGCTTCTGGAATCCGGTCTGCTGGCAAAAACTGTCGCTATTTTTCTTCCTGTTTTTCTCTCAATAGTATCCACTTTAACCGTGGAGATGGGCTGGAATTGACTTACTCGCTCTGATTCGTCCAGCAATCTCTCCCGGTTTGAACAACCTGTATACATAGAAGCAGCGTTATTTTTATTTATTTATTTATTTATTTATTTATTTATTTATTTATTTATTTATTTATTTATTTATTTGCTTATTTATTTTTTATTGATTGATTTATTTTCAAATGTAACTTGGGTACTTGGAGTAGCCGGTGTCTGGACGGCGTTGGATTTCTGCACTATTCCCTGGCCATCGACGACATTCTGGGCCTCATGAAAGGCATAACCTTTCACATTTAATCATGCCTCTGCCTTAAATAATGTAAAAGAAACTAACTACTGTTACCTTGAGCAGAAAACTCCAGTAGATTCAACTCATTCTCAATCTGAGAAAAAGATGTAGTAACTTTTTGTCATAACACACCAATTATATTCGTAATCATACTTTTCTTCTATATTGAGAGCTAAACAGATCGCGATGTAATTGGAAGTTAAATGTTACCTATGTTTGAAATCGAATGATTCAAGACAGCTAAACGAGCTGGGCAGTCTTCGTTGAGCCTATTTTCAAATGCTCAAAATCCCTTGTGGTACACGACTTTTTCCCCAAACCACTTGCTAAGTGTAAGAACAAACTTTTTATTTATAGTAATAACAAATAAGTGAGCAAATAAAATCTTTATCGCTGTGACAGTGAACTAGATGGAGATCTATTCCTGAAAAGTAGCCTTTGACCTTCGCGTAACGAGAGAGAAAATAAAGTCTAGTTAGTATGACACATTTTACACCGATATCTCTCCGAAATGGTTACGTGGGAAGAAAATACGTACGCAAATTGTCAACGAATGAGCAAAAAGGTTACACTTTGATACAATTACTTGTTTGCTGAGAACTGAGCTAATTGGACGTTCTCAAATTCCATGGGAGGGGTGAGAAGGGGAGAGATTATTATACTCCGTCCGAATCTCTGCATGTCGTGGGAGTATATTTTACCTATACTCACGAAGGGTAATATCAGTTTAAAAAAAAATCAAGGTCTGCAAAACTGGTATATTGCTTAGACAAGTATTTGTAGTTATCCTTATGTTGTCTTAGAAAGGATCAGTCAAGAAAGAATAAAATGAAAAGGGGTCCCTGAAAAACTATTTCTTTACAGTCTATACCTCTGACTGAGTGCCAGTGGCATCATCCAAAGGATCTGTGTTGATACTATCAGGTCTTTTATTTGCGTTATCCAGTAGTTGACAGTGACCTCCAGGGTAAATACGGGGTTTATAAAAGCCAGCGTCGGATTGTGGTGATAACATGGCTGTCATTTCAAGTTCGTCGCCTTGAAGGCTTGTTGGGTGCCGATTTGCAATATTTTCCTGTCCAATATTCTCCTCCCTGTCGAAGCTCCGTGTTCTAGCATTACATCTCAATCGTTTCTATCATTGCAAAGAAAAACATAATATATAGAAAAAATAGGAAACTGATGAGTTTTCGAGAAATGATAAATACAAAATGCTCAGGACGAGAACTTAATGTAAATTAGCACGTTTCATATATCCCTGTTTTGGTTTCAGTTGCCTTATGTTTCCGTCAGGGTTATTTCACTAAAAAAAATATGTATAATTCAGTCTCGATTTCGTTGACGAGGACAAACCTTGACTGACTGAATCACTGACTGACTGACTGACTGATTCGCTGACTGACTGACTGATTGACTGACCGTGAATGATTGACTAATCCATTGATTAATTGATCTCTTTTGGAACCCTTCTAACCGAGAACAGAAAGCCCCCTACTTTCATTGACAGTTATTTGCTTCTTTTTGTGCCTCGCTCAAATCTAGGCAGTGTAGAAGAATACATAATCCTTACTGGCACTTTACAAATGAATGCCTTGAGGCTTGCATTCGATCACGGGGAAATATGAGTTACTTATTAATATATTGTGGGAATGATGGGGGATGGTGTTTGTGTAGAGTTTCGTTGTTGCAGATTGATGAAATTCACCAAGACTTATCTCCGCGTAAGTTCATGATGGAGTTTGAACACAACTCCGCTGTGCTAGGCGACACCACGCCACGCCTACAGCCCAAGTATTGCTATCACCAATCAAATTTTTACTATTATTATTATTATTATTATTACTATTACTATTACTATTACTATTACTATTACTATTACTATTACTATTACTATTACTATTACTATTACTATTACTATTACTATTACTATTACTATTACTATTACTATTACTATTACTATTACTATTACTATTACTATTACTATTACTATTACTATTACTATTACTATTACTATTACTATTACTATTACTATTACTATTACTATTACTATTACTATTACTATTACTATTACTATTACTATTACTATTACTATTACTATTACTATTACTATTACTATTACTATTACTATTACTATTACTATTACTATTACTATTACTATTACTATTACTATTACTATTACTATTACTATTACTATTACTATTACTATTACTATTACTATTACTATTACTATTACTATTACTATTACTATTACTATTACTATTACTATTACTATTACTATTACTATTACTATTACTATTACTATTACTATTACTATTACTATTACTATTACTATTACTATTACTATTACTATTACTATTACTATTACTATTACTATTACTATTACTATTACTATTACTATTACTATTACTATTACTATTACTATTACTATTACTATTACTATTACTATTACTATTACTATTACTATTACTATTACTATTACTATTACTATTACTATTACTATTACTATTACTATTACTATTACTATTACTATTACTATTACTATTACTATTACTATTACTATTACTATTACTATTACTATTACTATTACTATTACTATTACTATTACTATTACTATTATTATTGCTATTGCTATTACTATTACTATTACTATTGTGTTTAAAAATGGAGTAATTGTAGTCAGGAGATGACATAGTTGATAAAAGTGTTGTTTTTTGTCACTGACTTGTATATTACGGTAAGACGTTTCGGCTAACTCTTAAGCCTTTATCAGTTGAAAAAACCGCTTGATGTTACGCGCGATTTAAAAAATTTTAAATTGAAACGTTGCGCGTGCTGTATGCGCGTGACTCGAGAGAATTTAAGTACGTGCAAGGCCCTTGTAGACTTCTGGGATGACCATGTGATCATTCCCAGCGTTCGGGTCTTTTACGGACATCCAAGCCTCCAGAAAAAGCCGCATAACTCGGACCCAAGGAGCAGGATGAAACCGACCGTCCGTCATCTGGAATAGTGTACAAAATCAATTGCAGTCAATGCGATTTTGTATACCATGGCCAGACCGAAAGAGCACTGAAGACGCGGGTTTCTGAGCACAAAAAGGCTGATCTGATGTTTGACCATAACTCCAAACTTGCGTGCCAAGTTCACGAGCATCATTATCATATGGATTTTGAAAACGTTGAAGTCGTCGGACATGAGGCGCATTACCCTCAGCGGCTTTGGCTTCCTGCATACTAATGTGGATTTCCTGCATACTAATGTGGATTTCCTGCATACTAATGTGGATTTCCTGCATACTAATGTGGATTTCCTGGATACTAATGTGGATTTCCTGCATACTAATATGGATTACGTGAAATGGGTAAATCATTAATATTCAAACTACCTAGGTAAAATGCCTTCCTCCATACTAATGAGGTGCCTTCCTCCA
>JAHPZR010013394.1:10000-25000 GCA_019787425.1 Platygyra sinensis
GAAGGTAAATATCTCGATTCTTTCTAGCTATTGCCGCCTATGAACATTGTGTGACCATGAAACATTAGGTGATAACATTGAAACGAGTTCACAATGAAAATCTTTTTCCCTTTTTTAAATAGAGGGGTCTGAGTTTTCGGGATCTGAGTTTTCGGGGTCTGAGGTCTGAGGTCTGAGTTTTCGTGACACCCAGACTCGGCGCTATAATCAGCAACATACGTGTATTTCAAAGGGGGAAATTGGAAGCATATTAGATCCTGAGGACAGCAAAAGGCAACCGCATACTAGAAGGTAGTTTAGATCGAATCGCCAGTGCGATGTTTCATTTGGAGTTTCATATTGAAGTAAGCTACGCGTGGAAAATTGGCCGGCTGCAATGTTGTAACTACAAGATGAGCATTTGTAATAGTTGTGAACTTTGGCCGAAAATTCCAATAAAAATCGCTGCTAATTGCACAACAACTTATCTTTGTTGAATTAACACATCAAACTGGTAGCTTTTCAGAAAGTCGAAGATCACCTTCTTCAGGCCCGGGGTTTCAATTTCCAAAGCCTTTGCCGCCGAGGCATAAAAGCAATCACCGTCCCCAGGCGGATTCAGGGCAACGTCGTATCCTAAACGCTCTATTCTCTCTTCCGTAGGGTTAGAAACAAAGAAAAAAGAGAAGAATAAATTCAAACGCTTACATAATAACAAGCGCAATGCTGCGTGAGAAAGTACTGAAGAGACAAACCGCGTGATTAGCGTCATATATTTTATTATTATTCATTCAAAATATTTCCCCGTTTCTGATTGGTTAAAACCGCACGCATAATTCACCATAACCAGCTGCTGTTTACTAAATTTGGAAAGAATCTTCGTCATATTGAATCAATGACGTCAAAAGTGCAGCCCGCTGAAAATTAGGGAGTTTTAGCAAACCACGACGGCGACGGCAACGAGAGCGTCACCAAACAAAAGGTTTAATGAGCAGAACAATAGCTGTGCACGTGCGTTTTGAATCTTGGTACATTTCTTTGCCGTTCTCTACAAATTAACAACGTGAAATGACTAAGTGCTACGTATTTTGGAAAACGCGAACCGCAATGGCTAATTTTTCGTATCTTCTTTTCGCATTAAACGCTGTCGATACATGTTTAGCCTGAGCAAGTTTTTAGACCCACAGACCTACTGAACAGATTTAAACAGCTGCGACATTCAAAGGTAAAATGTAAATACTTTTTTTGCAAGCCTTCGTCCCCGCCGTCGCCGTCTTCATTGCTAAAACTCCCTATTATTGAACCGATGACGTCAAAAGTGCAGCCCCGCTGCAGATTATTGAACCGTTGACCGAGAAAAGCTGGGGACGAGATTGTGTTTTTTTGCTGAGCAGAAAAACAAAGAGCGAAATGGCGAAACTCCTTTAAGAACGGGAAAATATTTTGAATGAATAATAAAGCAATTATTGAATTCGGTTTTCGTAGGATATGAAGAATTCTGCAGATCTCGGAGGGTGTTATCCACCTCGGCCTTCGGCCTCTGTGGATAACACCCTCCTTGATCTGCAGAATTCTTCATATCCTACTCAGCCTCATTCAATAATTGCTAAATATTTTAATATAGGATAGGATATTAACTTTTTTTACTTTTTTACCACCCTCGACCCTCGACCCTCGACCCTCGACCCTCGACCCTCGACCCTCGACCCTCGACCCTCGACCCTCGACCCTCGACCCTCGACCCTCGACCCTCGACCCTCGACCCTCGACCCTCGACCCTCGACCCTCGACCCTCGACCCTCGACCCTCGACCCTCGACCCTCGACCCTCGACCCTCGACCCTCGACCCTCGACCCTCGACAAAAACCTACACTCATTTTTGATTGGTTCGTTCTGAGCATGCGCATGCAAGTTATCCTGGACTCTTCTTTTGCCCGCCCGGGTTCAGCCCCTATATGGGGCGGGAAGAAAGGAGAGTTCAGGGACTGGACTATTGTGCATTATCTTATAACCAGGCGTTTTGACAATATTGTCGGTCAATCTTCTGACATTTTTCTCATAATTACCTAGGCTTAAACAGCTAAAATTGTCAAATATTTCATCAATGGCCTGTTTTCTTTCCAAAGGAAGTTTTGGCTAGCTGTTTATCGTGGTTTTTTTGGTATACTATTCCTAGTAATTTTAAGTTTGATTGTTTGTTTATATTTTTTACTTGATAGTAACCTGAGTTAAGTTCCATTTATCTTAAGGTCATTCCACTGAAATAGAACCTACACTGAGATTTTTCTCAAACTTTCCCAAGTGATTGTTTACGTTATAGGAACTTAAATTTGGAAATAAAAATGAGGGGTCCCCATGTTCGTTTAGGAGCAACAGCACCTTGTTTATACCATATAAACCCTTATAATAGCACCACGATTGCTTGCTAAATTCACGTTTCCGACGATTGTTTTTTTCTCAACACTGAGAATTGGCCCATATTTATTTTACATAGAGAAATTTACTAATCAGATCAAAACGACAGAAAAAAATGATAGGTCACCGTAGTCGTTTTCGAGAAAATGGCGATTTACCTCTTCGGCGAGATCCAGTCGTAAAGAAAAAGCCGCCATTTTCTAATGCGCGCGCGATAATCACGCGTAAAATTATGCGCAGTAGGGATGCGCAATGCAATAGTGGGGAATGCGTTCGCGCCCATTGCTACTACGCATCTCTAGTGCGCACGCTATTCATCGGTCACGCGCGTGCCACGTCATTTTCAAGCGCGCGCACGGAGTCGAAAACTCAACAAAATATAGGGCTGATGACCTTTGCGTTAACTTTGTGTGCGAATATTTTTGTTGGATGCTCGGTGACCCCCACTTTTTTTTCGGCAGATCACTTCCTTTTCTGATTCTTTCCATAATACTAAAAAACAAAAAAAATCTGTACGTGGGAAGTTTTAATTATTTCTCATAATTATACTATTCAAATAGAGTCGAATTGGTACGTGGATACAGGTGTGCGTAACTTAAGGACGTTCGCGCCCATTGCTACTGCGCATCTCTAGTACGCACGCTATTCATTGGTCACGAGCATGCCACGTCATTTTCAAGCGCGCGCACGGAGTCGTAAACTCAACAAAATATAGAGCTGATGACCTTTACGTTAACTTTGTGTGCGAATATTTTTGTTGGATGCTCGGTGACCGCCAATTTTTTTTCGGCAGATCACTTCCTTTTCTGATTCTTTCCATTATACTAAAAAACAAAAAAAATCTGTACGTGGGAAGTTTTAATTATTTCTCATATACTATTCAAATAGGGTCGAATTGGTACGTGGATACAGGTGTGCGTAACTTAAAAGTTGTATTTTTTAAGGCTAATTCTAGCTGATTTAATGACATGTGTAGCAAAGATCTATCAAATAGGCCTATATATGCTGTGTTAAACACACATAACTAAGATATGATTCTTCAAATTAACTTTATGCCGATAGTAATGAATCTGGGCAAAATCGCCTCGAATGACTGGAATCCTAGAAATGCTATGGTCTGCGATACGCCTTATCTTCAAAACGAGTTCGGTGACCCCCGATTTTTTTTACGTTTTTAATCTAAACTTATCATTTTCTTCCTGCAGACAAAGTTTAAAAAAAATCTGTGCGTGGGAAGTTTTTGGGCGCGAACGTCCTTAAGAGTTGTATCTTTTAAGGCCAATTGTAAGTGATTTAATCACATATGTAGCAAAGATCTATCAAATAGGCCTATATATGCTGTTTTAAACACAAATAACTTAAATATGATTCTTCAACTTAAATATATGCCGATAGTAATGAATCCGGCCAGAATTGCCTCGAATGACTGGAAATCCTAGAAATGCTATGGTCTGAGCTGCGCCTTATCTTCAAAACGAGTTCGGTGACCCCCGATTTTTTTTACGTTTTTTATCTAGTCTTATCATTTTTTACCTGCAGTCAAAGTTTTAAAAAAATCTGTGCGTGTGAAGTTTTTGGGCGCGAGCGTCCTTAAGTCGACTTTTTACTTACCAATTCAGACATTTTATAAAGTGACACAATCATTTTAAAAACTATTTTAAAAAGACTCGTTTACTCATTTCTCTTGGAACTAGCACCTTCTGTTAGGATATTTTCTTAAGGAAAACGTGAACTATGAACATCGGCATATCCTGCACTAAGAAAGTAAGAGATCAACAAAACTCTATGGACCAGCTGTTGATCACAATCATGAAAATGAACGTTCCAAATTAATGCCCGCTCATCTTACGTCACTGTCGAGTTGATTATTCAAACTTTTAAGAGCTAAGATCTAATGCCAGCAATCACCTGTACCTTCGTTTGTTAATCAACAGCTTTTAAACTTTAATCTGCACGTGCCGGTATGACTCTTTATGGTAGATATCGTGCTATAAAAAGCCTTGTCAAACTTTGTGACCGGTATGTACCAAACGGTACATTAAAATGGAAAAAATATGTCTTTCGTGTTTTTAACCAAACGCTTCTGAAATGCACCACTCTGGGTATAAAATATTTATTATTAAAATGTTAAAGTAATTGTTCTCTCTACCAGTGGGTCCGAACTTTCAAAGCCATCTACACATCGCCAGCAGGAGTTTTACGAAAAAACAATTTGCGATTTGAACAAATTAATCGCGCTTTTGGAAATGATTTTTAAATAATTTTAAATTGCCGCCATTTTTTTTCTCCCTTTGCCTTTTTAAGAATGATTCGAGGAAGAACGGAAAATATGTAAAACTAAATGTTTTGACGAATCAGTAGTTTGACTTGAAAATAGCAAGTATTATTATATGGCATTATTATATGGCTCTGTCTCACAAAGACTGGGAACTACCAAATTCATGAATATGATTGGCTAAAATGGATATTGACCGCGGTCTAGATTTTCCCATCTAGACCGGCAGCTAGACCAGTAATGTTTTGTAGCGAAAAAGTTGCAAACTAAAATGCAAAATCATTGACTGTTTTTATCTAAGAATATTTATTTCTATAAGCAACAGTTAGCTGACGAGGAAAAAAAGTAAAGAGGACGAGCAAACTTTGGAAAATTAAACTCGGCTCATCACCGTTTGCAAGCAAATGTCAGTAAGTACAAACCAGTTGCATTAAATAAATGTTAAATTGTTCTTGTTTTTGCCATATAATAAACATCTTATTAACCGAGCTAAGTCGGTCTGTATGGGAGAATCTTGACCTCGGTCGTGTGTACAGACCTCACTGCGTTCGGTCTGTACTTACGACCTCGGTCAAGATTCTCCCATACAGACCTCCTGCTCGGTTAATAAGAGCTAAATATAGTCTTGAGGTAAATCCGAGCTTTCTGATTGGTTCTTTCTTGGTCGGGATTTTGCCATACGGACTATTTCCATGGAAACGGTCATAAGCTCTGTATTTTTTTTTGTTTTCGAAAGCCCGCAAATTAAAAATTTGCAACCAGAACTACGAAAAGAAAACGCGTGAATACTGTCATTCTTCGCAAAGAAACTACCTAGAAGATTGATATTTTACGGAGCTTGCAATAAAGAACGAGGAAGACGAATATTCACGAAGCGAATTTCATTATCCTGAATATCTGGAAATGTCTAATGTAGAGACTGAATCAGGCATAGGCGAAAGTCAAGAGGCCATAGACGATTTTAAAAAGAAGCAAAAAAGTGCAAACAAAAATAAGAAGATGGCTACTGATCTTAACAATCTTCTCCACTAATTGTAAGGTAACGGTATGACAAATTAATGAAAGGGTTAAAACCCTACCTGCGAAGGAGCTTGACCATTGAACAAACATAGGAAACACGGACAAGAGTACAAGCCAGAAACAATTTCCAGTTTTCAGCGCAGAATATTGTCCAGAATGAGAAGAAGCGTCGAATTGTTATCGAGAGAGAGGAGGAGGATTGACTTTAAGACTGCCTCTTCATTAGTATATGCTTCAATGATTTTCACAGCAACCAACTTCGACATTTCTTCATCCATATTTTGAAATGCGCAAGTTAATATATTCCATGCAGGATCGACAGAAACCATTTTCCGAATTTCAACAAACTGCGACTGTTGAGACTAATGACAAATTCGGTTACAAATCGTTCTTAAAGCCTTGTTTATACTCAACATGATTTACGTTCATTGGGTTTGTTTTCAAACTCGTGGTAGTTTGCTCTTTTTGAGTTGCTCCAAGTCGCGTCATCAAAAACACACGGAGGAAGCCCTTTTGATTTACGTGCCCGGCAGGCTTTTTTCCCTTCTGTCATTTCTTCATTTTGGGATCATGGAATAAAAACAGAAATGTATGTTACAAAACTGTCTTCGTCCAAAGTTACTGCGAATTTAATTTCCAGATAGACACCGTGTGATATTTGTTCCGCGAGTAAAATGACACAGCGAGGGTAGACAACAAATATTCTGTTCACAGAAGCGTTGTTTATTGACACTAATATGATAATAGCTTCTATTTTCACTCAGCCGGGCTTCATTTTCTTGGTAGCTTGCGAAGCTGCTTGTTCAACAGTCTGTAGTAAATATAAACGAAAAAGTGGCAGTAAATACGTCTTGAAGAGCTGTAAGTAACTTAATTTCGTTTAGTTTGCGTGATAACAAACAGTATAACTTGTAACAGTAATTCAACGGCCGGGCTCGGCGTAGTAACAAGTAAAATTCAAGTAGCTAACATGTTCACGGAACATTTGTTCCTCCAGAGCTAACATTTAGAGAGCTTAAAACATATCTGGCAATACAAACGAGCCGAGAGAGAAAAAACCTGGCAAAAAACAAAGGTGTCAAACTCTACAAATTTCACGCGGATTACAACCTGACATATGACCTATGTCCTTCCAAAACCACAGGAGTTTTGCTTAGCGAAATATTCAAACATCCCCAGATCGTACCATACGACAGGAGCAGGTCCTTAGAGATATACTAGCTCGAGCAAACTTCCTAAAGCGACTATTACACGCGGATAGGAGTTGCGTAGGCCTGTCACCCCATTGTTGTCACTCGCTGAATCCAACAATAAGCTTGATTATATAATGACTGGTGTGCCAGAAAACTGACCTAGTTTGGCCGGCATTTCTTGAAAATATTTCAAGACCACGAATGTGTGGACATTGAATCTTGGACTCAAAAATATAGGCAACTTACCTTTTAATGCATTCGCCAATTGACCGTCTCCGGCGATAAAAATACCCCACGTACGTCAGGCAAACATTAGGCGGGGATGAATAAAATCGTTGTCCTCTTCAATGTCGATATCATGTCGTTCGAATTCACGCTTGAATTTTTCTTAAGGTCTTGCAGAAGTCTTTTTTGCAAACGCAGTCTTGCCACAAAATCGACATAAATTTGCTGTTTTGATTCTTTGGGTACCAGCATCCGCCATCTTAATACCTAGGAACACATCAGTTACTATGTAGATATGGCCGCCGTTACGAACAACACATCGCAGATCAAAATACCCCCGTGCACTTTTTTCACAGATCGTGCACAACACTAAAAACATATTAAATCTCAAGTATATAGCATGAAGATTAACGACATATTTTTTGTGATTGTCGCAAAAATCTGCAAGCAACTAATCACAAATCTAATCACAAAATGAAAAACATACCTGATCTGTATAAAAAATTGCAAGCGCTGTTTCACTTTGCCAGTAGCATTTTACATCGTTTACGCTGGTCTTCAGCCGCCATCTTCAAAATACGCGAGGCTCTTCCTTTCTTGGTACTTATCGAATAGAGTTATGGGTAAATTACCCGAGCATAATCAAACAAATAACGAGCAAAGCGAAGTGAATACGAAAATTCCCGATTTTTGAAATGGCCGCCATTATAGGACGTCACATGTTTATCAAATCTGATAACGATCCCGGACTGATAATTAAGCTTAAGCTTATACAAATTTAAGCTTAAGATTCAACAGCAACTCTAGTTTTTGAAATTTATCAAATAGCTAACAGCATGGTTCCAAACCAGAAAATCAAGGAGACTTTACACCTTTCATTGATACAACCTTAACTTATAAACTTATCTCGCTGAAGCAACTGGATAACTTTTATGGAGAACGCAAAAGTTTTTATGTAAACAAAGTCGCTTACCACAATTTGGCAGTTCACCTCAATGTGAATCCTATCCGAAGAACCTCCAGCAAAAGTTGCGAAGACTGAACTGAACAAATCTTTCCGATAGATCAATGAATCAACTTTTTCCCACTGCGTTTACCGTTTTGTAATTCCTCTAAACACACAAAACACGTTCGATTTCTCTTGCTGATCACCTGGTGAAATCATGCGACTTTTCTTGCATGGCTGCACATAACATCTCGACGCGCGAAGTTCTGTAGTCTTTTGAGTCAATTTTCCTGGTATTTCAGTTTTTTTCCTAAAGCTCTCACTTGCCCTGCCTGACGGCATTGTTCGGCATTATTTCATCTCCTTTCTCGAGCACTGACTCGATTCAAGACTCACCACATTGTTCAGTACTAAGCTTTTCTCGCCTTCTTTCTAGCCCTGCTAGCTCCTGCAGGGCCGCTCTTTCGCGATCTTCTTCGCCACGTTTTTAGCTGTTAATTCTTGCCCTCTGTAGTTCTCTTTCATGTTCTGCTTAAGATACATACATACATACATACATACATACATACATACATACATACATACATACATACATACATACATACATACATACATACATACATACATACATACATACATACATACATACATACATACATAATTTATTTGATGAAGCAGGTTATAAAAATGGGCAAGACAAAAGTCCTGATGTGGACCTGCACTATCTAAGTAATACATAAATTAATTAACTATATATAAATAAATAATAATAGTTAAATAAATATTAATGACAATAAATTATGACTAATTTTAAAAATATTGGAATGCAAGAATAGAGGAGAATATTAATGACAAAAATTCTACTTAACTAATATTAAAAATATTTAAAATCTAAGGATTTGTTGGAAATACTGCAGGAAGCTTTAGTAAAACTAATAGATTTCAGAATATTCTTATTTTCCTTAAGTTTCCTCTTGAAAGTAGCTAAGTTAGAACAGTTCTTGATGTCATCAGGAAGGAGGTTCCAAGCCAAAGCGGCTCTGTGCTGAAAGGAGGATCTGCCCACTTCTGTTCTTGGTCTAAGAATCTCAACATTTAGCAGTTTTCTAAAATTATAAGTAGTCACGGGTTTAACTATTAAATCATTAAGGGGTTCAACGCAGTTTCCATAATAGATATTATATGTGATAACTAAAAGTCTCTTGATGTAAAATAAATTAATAGAGTTCCAATATGGAGCATTTATGATATCGTCATTTGGAATGTTACAAGGTAAATTGTGAATAATTCTGGTTGCTCTTAAATGAATTCGATCGATATCATCCATCAAGGCTGAGGAACAAGACCCCCAAACTGCAATACCATACAGAACACTAGGAATAATTGTTTTGTAATAAATAGTTTCTAAAATTGGTTTGGGTAAAAACTTTATCCGTTTTAAGACTGCGACTTTCTTGCTGAATGACTTACAAACATTCTTGGTGTGCTCTTGCCATGAAAGCTTGTTGTCAACTGTTAACCCAAGACATTTAGATGATGATTTGAATTCGATAGTACTATTACCATATGTCAAACGTGGCATTGGGCCAATAAAGCTCTGTTTCGAAATTATCAGGGCTTCAGACTTAGATTCGTGTGCTATTAATCTGTTAGACTGACACCAAGTGTATACCTGGTCTAATACAGATTGTAGAGTCAAGATGATATTGTCAGTGTTTTCGCCGATTGTAAAAATTGTCGTATCGTCAGCAAACATGAATAAATCACCACTTGATATCGATTCTGGAAGATCGTTTACAAAAATTGAAAATAATTTCGGCCCTAGTATTGAACCCTGGGGAACTCCATATGTGATGGTTTTGGGTCCGGACTGATATCTTGATAATTGCACAAACTGTTTGCGTGCAGACATATAATCATCAAGCCAGGAATACAGGTCACCTGATATACCAATGGCTTTTAGCTTTTCCAGCAAGATGGTATGATTCACAGTATCAAATGCTTTACGAAAGTCGATGAAAAGCACTCCAACTTTCAGACCCCTGTCTAATGCATTCTTCCATATTTCTGTTAGGTGAAGTAAGAGGCCTTCAGTTGAATAATTTTTCCGAAATCCCCGTTGCTTGTGACTCAACAAACCTTGTGTCTCCATATGGTTGTTCAAGGTGTCACTGACAACATCTTCTAGGATTTTTCCTGGGATACTGAGGAGGGAGATAGGTCTGTAGTTGTTTACGTCAGTTGATGAACCTTTCTTGAATATGGGATTAACGCGTGATAATTTCCAACTCGAAGGGAAAGATGCATCACTCACACTCTTCCTAAAGATCGGTAATAAACTATGGATAACAGAGTCCCCAATCAGGGAAAGGTCCCTGGGGGATACATGGTCAGGACCAGTGGCTTTCTTGGGGTTAGCAGCTTTTATCAGTTTGTTTTTAACGAGTTCCCAACTCATGTCAATATTATCCTTAGTAGGTGTGACTCTAGTAATAAAGGTGGTTAAGGATGATAAATCCAAAGGATCAAGTTGCTTGGTGAGGTCTTCGCTAATATTCACAAAAAAGTCATTGAAATACTCAGCCTTCTTCAAATCATGGGTTATTATCTCCTCATTATGATCACAGATTGGGCCAATGTTTTTGATCTTGTGCTTTCTCAAGACTTGGTTAGACAATCTCCAAAATTCATTAGGGTTCATTGTAGTTTCTTTAAATAGTTTTTGCCAGTAAGCAGCCTCTGCACTCTTTAGTAGCTTCTTTACCTCATATCTCTTCTGTTTGTACCGTCTCCATGTCTCGGGGTCACCGGATGACTTTGCCCTTTTTAGGAGTTTGTATCTTTTATTCATTTCTTTTCTAATGGAGGTGTTGATCCATGGAAGAGATTTAGCTCTTATTTTGACATTTCGTAGAGGTAGGTGGTGATGCAGGATTTCATTATACAAATATTGCCAAGTATCAACGATGTCATGAATGTCATCAAATAATCCGGTTAGGTGCCAAGGTGCCGGATCAAAATCGCTTTTGAGTTGCCTTACATCTAGCGATTTGTAGTTCCTTGTTGAGATGATTTTGGGTTTTGCATTACCTCTTGCAACTTTGAAGACAGCGAATATTAGGTGGTGATCAGAGATTCCCAAGTCGATGGACCCAGAGGTTTGGGTTTTTGAAGGTTGGTTAGTTATCACAAGGTCAATAAGTGACTTTAAGTTAGCAGTAACACGAGTTGGACTATTTATGATGTTTTTTAGTCCACAGCTACATAGGATCCTTCGTAGACGCTTCCCATATTCAGACTCACTGTTGTTGGGTTTGTGTAACATATCAGAATTGAAGTCGCCAACAACGATGATATTTTTCCTCTTTAACCATATATTAGCGATCAGGTCTCTAAAAGAGTCAAAGAAGGAGGAGTCATTCGGTGATCTGTACACACAGCCAACAAGGAAGGATTGAGATCTCATAGTGATGTTTAACCATGAGGCTTCTATGTTTGGTCTCTCCCAAGCATGGGCAGGGTATACAGTAAGATCTTCTTTAAAGTAAATCAAAACGCCACCTCCACGGGAATCACGGTCCTTCCTCGCAAAATTGTAACCAGAAATTCTGATCCAATCGTCTGATACACTGAAGTTTAGGTGGGTCTCAGTAATGCCAAGAAGATCAAACTCGATCTATCTTCAACGTTAGATGAACGTCCCCGATCGATTGTTGACATAACAAATACAAATTAGTGTTTTTTTTAGGACAAACCTTCCGAGAAAAGATGGCATTCCTTAGATCACCCGTGAGGCTTACCTCGAGACACCCCTCGAGAGAGTCCCCAGAGTCTGTACGGACGGCGTTAGATTGCTCGTACGCTGACGTCATAACCAAATTTTCTCGGCTTGATGAGTTACCAATTTTTTCTTAAGTATGGGGCTTCGCTGAAGCTCCGCTATTAGGACTTTCTTAGGAACTAAACCCCGGGGTGATCTACGAAAGACTGAAAAATGAGAGGCTCGCAAGCCTATGGGCATCAAGTTCCGTACAATGCTTCGCACTCACAGCCTCTGGATTTTGCAAAGCCGAAATCAGAATAGGGACGTCTTGAGAACAACGACAGCCATGAAAATGCAAAGGAAAACTTCATGTAAAACAGATTCTAATATCTGCACAAGTGAATGGTTATACCCTGAAAGAAAAGGAAGCATACGCCTAATGTTTACGGGCGTTGCATTTGGTGACTGCTGAGCTGGACTATTGTTTCAAAACCATCAGGATAAACAGCAAGTAAAAGTTTCTTCGAAAAGAAAGCAGGCCGTTGATGAAATATTTGTCAATGCAAGTTGCTTAAGTCTCATTAATTATGAGAAAAATGTCAGAAAATAGACGGTTGATTATTGGTTTTAAGATTATGGTATGGCCACTTTGCATTTCTGCGTAAAAACTTACTGTTGCTTATCTTGCTGAATTCGTCGAACTGACTGTCAACAGGGAGCGACAACAATCTACCTGCAAGCATTAAGATTGTTATCAACAGCGGGACCAGAGAGTTCCGTTGCTCTCTTACAGGATATGTGGCCCAGAGAGATGTTCCTAATTCGCGCTTTCCGTAAGAAAATGTGAAAAGGTGCTAATCCCATCGAAAAGGACTATACGGTTTTTTCACATTAGTTTCTAACATGATTGTATTACTTTATAAAAGTCTGAATTGGTAAGTAACAATTGACATAAGTTACACTGAATTCACCTCAGAGTTATTGTCATGTACAAAATACAAACAATTACAATCAAACATAAAATTACAAGAAATAATATTTTAACAAAATCAGGATAAACGGTTAGTAAAACTTTCTTTGGAAAGAAAACAGACCATTGAAATATTTTACAATTTTATTTGTTTGAGCCTAGCTAATTAGGAGAAAAATGTCAGAAGATTGACGGACAAAATTGTCAAAACGTTTGTTTTTAGATAATGATCAACAGCTGTTAGCTGGTATTGTTAATTCGCTGTACTGTGTAAAAACTCTTTGTTGCTTATCCTGGTGAATTCGTCTTACTTACTGTCAACAGAGAGCGACAATAATCTTCTTGCAAGCATTTAATGAGGTTTGTATAAGTTCTTTACATATCGTATCCTAAAATTACAGCTTTAAAGTCAATATTTAACTCAACTGATAACGAAACAAAGTCAGACAAAGGAGAGCTAGTAACCTCTCACTAACCGAGCGCGAGGGCCGTACCGGGGAATATTGGCCCGCTGCGCTCGGTCCGTAGAAAACGACCGAGGGCAAATATTCCCCAGTACGGCTCGAGCTAGCTAGGTTAGTAAGTAGTTTATTATATGGCACTCGAGTCAGGCTTGTTTGTTTTCAGTTAAAACGCACTTCCGGTCACTTGAATTCAAAGGGCTTCCTCCGTGTGTTTTTGATGACGCGAGCAACTCAAAAAGAGCAAACTACCACGAGTTTGAAAACAAACCCAATGAACGTAAATCATGTTGAGTATAAACAAGGCTTTAAGAACGATTTGTAACCGAATTTGTCATTAGTCTCAACAGTCGCAGTTTGTTGAAATTCGGAAAATGGTTTCTGTCGATCCTGCATGGAATATATTAACTTGCGCATTTCAAAATATGGATGAAGAAATGTCGAAGTTGGTTGCTGTGAAAATCATTGAAGCATATACTAATGAAGAGGCAGTCTTAAAGTCAATCCTCCTCCTCTCTCTCGATAACAATTCGACGCTTCTTCTCATTCTGGACAATATTCTGCGCTGAAAACTGGAAATTGTTTCTGGCTTGTACTCTTGTCCGTGTTTCCTATGTTTGTTCAATGGTCAAGCTCCTTCGCAGGTAGGGTTTTAACCCTTTCATTAATTTGTCATACCGTTACCTTACAATTAGTGGAGAAGATTGTTAAGATCAGTAGCCATCTTCTTATTTTTGTTTGCACTTTTTTGCTTCTTTTTAAAATCGTCTATGGCCTCTTGACTTTCGCCTATGCCTGATTCAGTCTCTACATTAGACATTTCCAGATATTCAGGATAATGAAATTCGCTTCGTGAATATTCGTCTTCCTCGTTCTTTATTGCAAGCTCCGTAAAATATCAATCTTCTAGGTAGTTTCTTTGCGAAGAATGAGAGTATTCACACGTTTTCTTTTCGTAGTTCTGGTTGCAAATTTTTAATTTGCCCGCTTTCGAAAACAAAAAAAATACAGAGCTTATGACCGTTTCCATGGAAATAGTCCGTATGGCAAAATCCCGACCAAGAAAGAACCAATCAGAAAGCTCGGATTTACTTCAAGACTATATTTAGCTCTTATTAACCGAGCTAAGTCTGTCTGTATGGGAGAATCTTGACCGAGGTCGTAAGTACAGACCGAACGCAGTGAGGTCTGTACACACGACCGAGGTCAAGATTCTCCCATACAGACCGACTTAGCTCGGTTAATAAGATGTTTATTATATGGCAAAAACAAGAACAATTTAACATTTATTTAATGCAACTGGTTTGTACTTACTGACATTTGCTTGCAAACGGTGATGAGCCGAGTTTAATTTTTCCAAAG
The DNA here is from genome assembly GCA_019787425.1 of Platygyra sinensis. Classification (NCBI taxonomy): domain Eukaryota; kingdom Metazoa; phylum Cnidaria; class Anthozoa; order Scleractinia; family Merulinidae; genus Platygyra; species Platygyra sinensis. The sequence goes on from JAHPZR010013394.1 coordinate 24,610, forward strand.
TTTGCTCGTTCTCTTTACTTTTTTTCCTCGTCAGCTAACTGTTGCTTATAGAAATAAATATTCTTAGATAAAAACAGTCAATGATTTTGCATTTTAGTTTGCAACTTTTTCGCTACAAAACATTACTGGTCTAGCTGCCGGTCTAGATGGGAAAATCTAGACCGCGGTCAATATCCATTTTAGCCAATCAAATTCGTGAATTTGGTAGTTCCCAGTCTTTGTGAGACAGAGCCATATAATAATGCCATATAATAGTACTTGTTATTTTCAAGTCAAACGACTGATTCGTCCAAACATTTAGTTTTACATATTTTCCGTTCTTCCTCGAATCATTCTTAAAAAGGCAAAGGGAGAAAAAAAATGGCGGCAATTTAAAATTATTTAAAAATCA
>JAHPZR010013394.1:30000-35787 GCA_019787425.1 Platygyra sinensis
TGTGTCGCGCAATGCCTTTTTCAGCTCGCGCTCTGAAAGAAAACATTTTCTTTGACGTTGATATTGTCATAAAAAACATAAAAACGTAAAAATCTAAATATGGTTTATCGTGGTCTGTACTCTTATCGACATTGAGTACGCGTCATAACTCTCTTCCCAAACATTTGTTCGTATTGTTTCTGTATGTTGAGCGATTTTGCGAAAGTTTTTGAAAGGAAAGTCTGACGCGTGCAAGTAGCTCATTTGCATAATGCAGCGCGTGCACTTTCAAGCCCGAGTAGGTGTTTTCAATTGTCAACAAATCTTGGCAAAGATTTCTTTCGGTTATCTTTGATATTGTGATAAAAAACAAATCGAATTATGATTTAGCGTGGCACTGGTGAAATTCCACTGATTTGGGATTAATTGACATGTTTTTAATCAATCTGAATGCAGAAATTGTTGCTTGTATATTATCATTCAGAAAATCGCGCCTTAGGCCAAATCTGGAAAGTACTTCCAAATATGGTTTTTCCCCCGATTTGTTGGGAAAAATGGCGGCGTTCTGAGCATGCGCATGCAAGTTATCCTGGACTCTTCTTTCGCCCGCCCAGGGTTCAGCCCCTATATGGGACGGGAAGAAAGGAGAGTTCAGGGACTGGACTAAATGCACAACAGCTGTTGACTGGTATTGTTAATTTGCTTTTCTGCGTAAAAACTGTTCGTTGCTTATCCTGGTGCAGTCGTCGTACTGACTGTCAACAGAGAACCACAATAATCTTCTCTCAAGCATTTAATGAGGTTTGTTTATGTTCTTTGCTTATCGTATCCTAAAATTATAGCTTTAAAGTCAATAATTGACTCAACTGATGAAAAAACAAAGTCAGACAAAAGAGAGCACATTAAGTTATACCGATATTTTGTTCTTCCTCGAATCATTTCTTAAAGTGGCAAAGGGAGAAAAAATGGCGGCAATTTTGAAATTATTTAAAAATTACTTTCAAAAGGGCGTTTTGTTCAAATCGCAAATTGTTTTTTCGCAAAACTCCTGCTGGCGATGTACAAATTCAAAAAAAAAAAAAAAAGAGAAAACGAAACGGCATTGCCTGTGGGCAACAAACGTGAAAATAGTTAACTTATAAAATCAGTGATCAAACTTTCAATAGTCATGTAAATGTTATCTTTCAGTATATATAGAATGGCACCATAGATGGGTTTGAAAATTAGAACCGAATGGTAGAGAGGAAAATCGCTACATACTTACCTCAAATTTTGGTAAGACTTTTTAGCGGCTCCGGCGGAAGGGGGCTTATTCCAAGGGAAATGATTAAACGGTTTTCTTAACATTAGTTTGTAACAAGAGTGTATTTCTTTACAATGAGTCTGAATTGACAAGTAGAAATCAGCATAACATAAATGGAATTTAACTCAGACTTACTAAAGTGCACCAAAAGAAACAATCAATTAAACATAAAAATGTGTGGAATATTACTCCAAAATAATCAAGATAAACAGTTAGTAAAACTTTCTTTGGAAAGAAAACAGGTAGTTAATAAAATATTTTGCAATTTTAGTTGTTTAAGCTTGCTTAATTATGACAAAATGTCAAAAGATAGACGGACAATGTTGTCAAAACGTCATGTTATAAGATAATGTACCGGCACCTGTTCTATGATATGGTTAATTTGGCTTTCTGTGTAAAAGCTCACTTTTACTTATCCTGGTGAATTCGTGGAACTGACTGTCAACAGAGAGCGACAACAATCTCCTTCAAATCATTTCCTGAGATTTGTTTGTGTTCTTTAAATATCGTATCCTAAAGTTATAGCTGTTAAGTCAATATTTGACTTAAGTGATGACGAAACAAAGTCAGACAAAGAAGAGCTAGAACCTACTTGCCATTTTAAGTCAAACAACTGGTTCGTGAAAACTTAACAAATCGAAAGTGACAACAAATTTTGACCACTGTGATGACGCGTATCGTTGTCGATAAGACTATATACCACGCTAAACAACTTTCGATTTGTTTTTTACCACAATATCAACGAAACGAAATCTTTATCTTGACAATTGAAAACACCGACTCGGATTTGAAAGTGCACGCGCTGCATTATGCAAATGAGCTGCTTGTACGCGTCAGACTTTTCAAAAACGTTTGCAAACTCCATTGCTACTGCGCATCTCTAGTGCGCACGCTATTCATTGGCTACGCGCGTGCCACGTCATTTTCAAGCGCGCGCACCGAGTCGAAAACTCAACAAAATATAGAGCAAATGGCCTTTGCGTTAACTTTGCGTGCGAATATTTTTGTTGGATGCTCGGTGACCCCACTTTTTTTTCGGCAGATCACTTCCTTTTCTGATTCTTTCCATTATACTAAAAAACAAAAAAAATCTGTACGTGGGAAGTTTTAATTATTTCTCATATACTATTCAAATAGGGTCGAATTGGTACACGGATACAGGTGTGCGTAACTAAAAGTTGTATTTTTTTAAGGCTAATTCTAGCTGATTTAATGGAACATGTAGCAAAGATCTATCAAATAGGCCTATATATGCTGTGTTAAACAAACATAACTTAGATATGATTCTTCAACTTAAATATATGCCGATAGTAATGAATCCGGGCAGAATCGCCTCAGTGGCTGAAAATCCTAGAAATGCTATGATCTGTGACGCGCCTTATCTTCAAAACGAGTTCGGTGACCCCCGATTTTTTTTACGTTTTTCATCTAATCTTATCATTTTCTACCTGCAGTCAAAGTTTTAAAAAAATCTGTACGTGGGAAGTTTTTGGGCGCGAACGTCCTTAATATGCAGAAACAATTCGAAAAAAATGCTTGGGAAAAGAGTAATGACGCGTACTCGTTATTGATAAGAGTACACACCACGAAAAACCACATTTCGATAACATTTGACATTTCGATTCAATAACATTTGGTTACTGGTTATTATAATACTACATGTACGCTAGCCTACAAGCTCGTATGAAGCAGTTAATAATTTTTTTTAACATACATTTCATTTGAGATTGAGCCATTGCTGCTGCCAGCTTTCTCAACCAATCTTTTTTTTGTGGCAAATTTTAATTACACACTAGAGATCTAGTATGTGGTTGGCCAGCCCTTTTTGGGCCCATTTATATGGCACAGTTCTGTTGTATAGGGAACATTTATGGCAGCCGTGCACATAAAACATGCTATCCACATTAATTGCTTAAAATAATCTCGGATATAGCCTGTTTGCGATTTCTAGGAAGTTAAATCATTTTTTTGGCTCCCTGTAGTAATGCAATTGCAGATAGTTGTATCAAGGAGTGAGTTGTGATGCAAGTTGCTTATCGTGTTAGGATTGCACAGGCATAGAGAATGTGTCAGTATTAACTCTGTGACATTAAATTTATTTAGTCTTCTTTGCTAGCCCTTCATCATGTGTGCTGCTTTGGCTTTGGCTGGGGCTGCCCTTTCACTTGTCATGGCGGGCTTTGGCGGCTTTACCCTCACCTTTGCTGGGCTAATACTGTAGTATGTTTGTAATATAAGCTTGTTTAGCTTGTTATGAAAATAAACAGCCACGCCTGTGGCCAATATATCCCGCATAGGAGTGTTGATCGAGTTTTATTACCCAGCAAACAGAGCTCAGGCAAAACAGCACCCGTATGAATTATGTGCATGTTGTATTTAAGTGTGAGAACGAGATACATAAAGGAAATTTACTTTACCAAAATGAATGATTTTATGTAGCTTGTGACGTACTAGAACAAGTGTTTGGTTGTGAGAGTTTTGTCATCCGGGATATAGATATTGCGAAATGTCATCCATATTGACGAACAATATTGTTTTTTTGTTTTGTTTTTTTTTTTTGTTATTATTATGATGCGCAACAGCTGTTGACTGGTATTGTTAATTTCTTTTTCTGCGTAAAAACTGATTGTTGCCTATCCTGCAGGATTCGTCATACTGACTGTCAACAGAGAGCTCGAGCGACATTAATCTTCCTACAAGCATTTTCTGACGTTTGTTTGTGTTCTTTACTTATCGTATCCTAAAACTTGAGTCAACTGATTACAAAAAATAATGGAACCAGAGAATTAACTCTGAAGTGTAAATTATAGTGCTACTTAAACCCATGAATAACCCACTGGGCGTTAGCCCTAGTAAAGGGAAACAGGGAACCACACGAGGCAAAGAAAAAATCTTTTGACCTCGGTGGGAATCGAACCCACGACCTCCGGAATAGATCTACCGTTACTCTGCCGACTGAGCTACAAGGTCGCACAGAGAAAATCGGGGACGATTTTAGATGGTGAATCGCGGCGAAGAGAAAGTAAGGGTACATATGAATGTTGTGCCGCGTAGCACTGGGAACACAAATAATGGAACCAGAGAATTAACTCTGAAGTGTAAATTATAGTGCTACTTAAACCCATGAATAACCCACTGGGCGTTAGCCCTAGTAAAGGGAAACAGGGAACCACACGAGGCAAAGAAAAAATCTTTTGACCTCGGTGGGAATCGAACCCACGACCTCCGGAATAGATCTACCGTTACTCTGCCGACTGAGCTACAAGGTCGCACAGAGAAAGTCGGGGACGATTTTAGATGGTGTATCGCGGCGAAGAGAAAGTAAGGGTACATATGAATGTTGTGCCGCGTAGCACTGGGAACACAAATAATGGAACCAGGTCGTGAGGTCGTGGGTTCGATTCCCACCGAGGTCAAAAGATTTTTTCTTTGCCTCGTGTGGTTCCCTGTTTCCCTTTACTAGGGCTAACGCCCAGTGGGTTATTCATGGGTTTAAGTAGCACTATAATTTACACTTCAGAGTTAATTCTCTGGTTCCATTATTTGTGTTCCCAGTGCTACGCGGCACAACATTCATATGTATGATTACAAAAAAGTCGGACAGAAAAGAGAACATACTTCCTCTTTTTTAAGTTAAACAGCTGAATCTTTAAAACAGTTATTTTATAATGCTGTTTACTCTTCCTCGAATCATTTCTTGATTTGCCTTGCATAATTTTCTTGATACTGCTCGTATTAAATACTAGTACTATAAAAATTAACTTGGTTTCGCATAGATTACAAAAGAAAATTTTCAACAAAGAAAATGTAAATTTTCCACAGCTATTATTCTTCTCTATTTTTCAACCAGGTCCACGAATCAACTAATGAATTAATTGAGAGAGCTGGCTGGTTTATTTGAACTCCATAGTTGTTGCATTATTTTACTACGCAGGTTCATTTAGCCTAGAAACTAATACCAAAATGCTACGTAAACTCATCCAACGTTATTGTATGGGAATATTGACATTAAGTCAGCTTTTTCTACGTTTAAAGTTGGCAGCATGTTCAATGTTAAGGATTCTGTTGCATTCGATCTTCGATCTCGTGTTGTGTATAAATTTTTGTGCGCAGGATCATGTAACTCCAATTATATCGGCGAAACTAGCCGACATCTCAAAGCACTTGTTCGTGAGCATCTGGGTAGAGGCAGGAACTCTCGCATATTTCAACATCTTCAACAATCTGAAACATGCCGAATACTTCGTTCTAAAAAGTGCTTTACCATTTTAGATTCTGTACCAAAACGAGTACAATTTAGTTTAAAGGAAGTTGCACATAATCGCTGGGAAAAACCCGCATTAAATTAGCAGCTGAGACACGCTGAGCTTCATCTTGCATTCTATTTTTTTCCCCTGTTTTTGGTTATTATTTCCTCATTTGAGTTTGTTTTTTTTAATGCAATGTAAAATTTTTCTTCCTAATTATTATACCATTTTGCCAATTTCCTACTTTATCATGTACAT